>NW_005087770.1:140948-208893 GCF_000331425.1 Pseudopodoces humilis | reverse complement strand
TGTTGTGAATTCATGTTGTAAATATTGGCTTTTCACAATTATTCTGATAAATATATATTATATGCTTTCACTATATTCTTTTCTCTCTTAGTAAGTTATAGGCTTAGATAGGAATTCTGAATAATAAAGATATGTTTCATCCGGACAAGGCAAGACAATGGGAGGATCAAGCTGTGGAAAACAGGCTGTTATCAGCAGCAGGAAATGGAGAGCAAACTGTTATCAAAAAAAAAACCCGGTACCAGGACGTGGGCAGGGGGGAAAGATAAGCTCAGCTGCCCTAAGAAGGATGAGGGGCCCAGACCCTTATCAACAACTGACCATCTGCAGAAAAAAGGAAACCAGACTCCAAAAGAATGCTGACCAGCAAGAATAATGATGACCAGCAAAAAAATTATGCTGACCAGCAGAAACTGAGACTGTGCAAGAGCATGATCCAAGAAGGCGGAACCAGGGAGGGGACATGCTTGAATATGCATTAACCCCTCACAGCAAGGATGGGATAAAAGGGGTATCCATGAGATACCAGGTGTGCTCTTGGCAGCGCGCCAAGGCACCCGGCCGTAACTCTTTGCTTTATTTTATGTCTCTTATTGTCTTTATTAAACTTTTTAAAATTTACAGGAGTGAATTTCGTTTTTCACAGGAGGGCAGGGACAGTTTGACGGGCTTCTTCAGCTTCAGAGAAGAACACTTTGGGAGCACAGAGCTGTTGCGGTGGAGAAAAGGGAATTTTGCCATCACCCAGATGGAGCTGCTGCTTTCTCTCCTTCTCCCCTCTTCATTGGTGGCCTCGCACCCCCTGTCCTGTCGGGACGTGTGGCAGTGCCAGGCACCACCGCGGAGCTGCTGATACATCTCAGCCACAGGCCTAGGATCTCAGCTCATCCCTGCTGTTCCAGCCGACTGTTCCTCAAAGCCCTGCAGGAGCACTGGGACTGCCCGCCCGAGGAGGTTTGTGAAACAAAGCCTCTCCTCCATCCCTTCCCGTCTTGGCCGAGAAAGCTGTCACAGGGTCCCTGTTTCTGTTTTCTTGCTAATGCTGTAGTTATTGTTGTTTGTTTGCCTTGTTATAAATACTAGTAAAGAACTGTTATTCCTATCCCCAGGTCTCTGCCTGAGAGCCCTTGATTTCAGAATTATAATAATTCGGAGGGAGGGGGTCTACATTTTCATTCCAGGGGAGGCTCCTGCCCTCCCTAGCAGACACCTGTCTTCTAAAACCGAGACAGTGATGTTGGCTTTTTGCAAGTATTAAGATGAATGTTATATGTATAATGTTAGAATGGCTTTTGCTGTGTGAATATAGTTTTTTTCTTTTCCTCCTGCTATTAGCAAGAATTTAGGCGTAGGTCGATATAGTGTGTTTTAACTGCCTGAATGGGCAGGATAACCTCCCGTGAACAGATGATGGGGCCCAGGCTGCTATCAATGCTCACTGCCTGTGGAAATAAGAGCCAAAGCCCAGATCAAAGGATGATAAGAAAGGAATTAAAATGGCAAAGCCAAGAAATGTGCATGCTCTAAAAAGGCAGACCCAAGGACCAGCCATGCAAAACAGTTCCTGGAAAAGTTTGAATATGCATAAAGTCTATGCAGTAGAAATGGTATTTAACAGATGTTTCCAAAGCACCAGGTGTGCTCTTGGCAGAGTGCCAAGCACCCAGCCGTTTTTTAACCCTTTGCTTTATTGTCATTGTCTCCTATTGTCTTTTTGTTTTCATTAAACCTCTTAAAATTTACCAGAACAGTGAACTTTGTTTTCACAAAAGCATAGTAATATTTATTTCATATTTAAAACACATTGGTTACAAAACGTATCTTTACAAATACAGAAATTTTGTCCTGATGAATACAAGCATATTTGTCTGAATTTAACTAACAAGATGATTTGTTAAATTAAGAAAAAATGCAACATGTAAAGCAATTGAACCAGATGTTAGAAGACTTAATCAAAGTAATTTCAGTGAAGCTGTTAGCGTTCAGGAAACACACATAATCACGAATGATTATATGAAGGTGCTTTATTAAAGAGCTCTGGGTGTCAGGGGTACACATACCCAAATCTGACCCGATTTGGTTTTGAGTTGAACATGTTTTATACTCTATTAATATTACATATTAATTATTAAACTTATATTGTTCTATTGTAAGCATTGTTTTTACCCAAGCATGAATTTCTCGTGATCCCCCCTAGCCCCCTAACACTGTTCCTCATGTTCTTTAAACAATAATTATATCTAATCACATCTAACAATTGTATCATTTATCCTACACTGACTACACAGGTGCAGTTTGACCTGATTTTTAGCAAGCACAAGGCCTAACACTTCCCAGGGCCTACTTTTCCCAGGGCTTTCCAAACCTAACTTTCTTTCTAAGTCCCCGAATTTTCTAAGATTTTAAGACCTTTTACTATCAAAGCTGGAGAAGATTTAAGATGAAAGAACACCTCATCCATATCTAGGTACCTGTCAGAAAGACGCATATGGGTCTTTAAGGAGGATGGTATCATCCTTCACCATGTAGAAAAAGTAAGAGAAGTAGCTCCAGCAGGAAAAGGTTGAAACGTGAAATTCAATAGCAAGGTATGTGGATGTGGGTGGATGCTGGATTCTTGCAGCCAGAAAAATAAACTATAAATTGAACAACTTGCTTATGCTGAACTTGGATGACAATTTTATACTACAGGACAGTTCTGAAAGAAGCTGATTCAGTGTATGTGATGTGTCATCACATCATCATATTCCAGTGATTTTTTATAAATTTCGAATCCTCAAAAATCAGGTTTCTCTTACACATTTTGAAATACATGTTACATTATTATATACAACATATAATTAAACCCATTCCTAGGAAACTATGAAACCATACAAAGACCTGTTCTCTGAATATTAGGTTACATCAGTTAACACCATTCTGCAAGATAATGTGGTATAGTCAGCATATCTTGAGCTTAAAATTAATATTTATCATTATTTGCACATTAACGGGTTTTTAAAAATCTTCATTACAAAATGGAACAATTTAGCAATACTCTGCTGGTTACAATCATCTGTAGTACTCTAATTGTAAGTTGTTTCACTTTTACCATCAGCTTATTAATGTAGTGCCAGTGTAAATTTAATCTGTTTTCAAGGGAATATTTACCTGCAGTTTTAAGATTAGTCAGCTCTTTTACTCTTCTACTGATACAATTTAACAGATATTACTAAACATTTCAACGTATTGTAATTCTGAGTATACAACAGAGGGAAATATCTAGTAACTAGAAAGACTTGCACCCAGAGATCACTCCAGCTCTGACTGTTCCTTAATTATTGTAAATTAAGCTTTTGGTCTTCAAAATAAGGACTGAATTAATTTTTCACATGGACTATGTCAGGACAAATGACTATTAATTTTGTTTTTCAGCTAGGTTTACAAAGCCTGTCTTTGAAATAAAGCTTTTATAAAGAATTAAATTATTTTTGGTACAAAGATGTCCTTGATGGAAAAAGGCCCAGCCCTTAAAACAAGAGAAAAGTGAAATAAAATCTATGGTTTAGAACAAATTAAAGTAGAAGTCTCCTTGTCTTGGGTTGATTTTATGATGCTAGTTTATTTCCTAATCTTCTGCTGTACACCCAGAAATGGCTGCTGTAGCTTTAATGTGAACCAGGGGGTGAGCCAAAGCTTGGGAACCCCAGCACAAGTTTTGTTCAAGCTCTCTTTCTGGGAGGTGTGTGACACAGATTGTTACTTCGTTGCCTTTATTGGATAAGTTGTTTTCCTTGCTTAGGCAAGAAGCTTCTTTTTTTCTTTCCCCATCTTTTTCCTTGGACTCCAGTAGAGATCCTTCAGTTGTTTCTTTTTAGGTTTTTTCCCCCTTTAACTGTTTTGGCTTGTTTTGTTGGGTTTTTTTTCCCTGTCTGGAGAGCCTTCAGGGGCAGCTCCAGCTGGTCCACAGCCTAGGAAAGACTGAGCCAGCAAAAGAAAGGCCACTAAAACCCGCCAGTTTCACCTGCTGTGAGGAGCAGACCAACGCCAGAAGCTCAAAAGGTTCCTATCTGCTTTATGCCTGAGCTGCTGCGTGGACATTTTGGACATTTTCCCTGAGAGAAAGGGAGCAGCCGCCAACTTTGCCTCCTGGCCACATGGCCAGGTGGGGGTTGGAGTATAACATTCAATTTTTTCTTTCCTGTTCCTTCTGGGTACGTTGCTTTGTTAATAAACAGGGGTGTTTTTTTTGTTTTTGGTTTTTTTTTTTTTTCACTTTGACCCATCAGTATTCATTTCTCACTGGCAAAAAAAGGGATTACCAAAGCTCTTCTCTTTAGAGGAAACACTCCTTCCAGAGCATTTTCTCCTAAAATTTGTCTCTAAACTGAGATACGCCTTCAGCAAACATGCAACATTTTATTTTTAAGCTCCTCTTTTTAAAAAAAACCTTTTGTGCCCTAATTATAATTACTAGTTTAGGGCATTCTACTGTAAATTCTAAGAAAAATAGGTAATTTGATAAGAGGGTACCAAATTGTAACAAATACTGTTTGTTACTGAGTGCCCTTGCAAAGTGCACGATCACCTAGGTGTTTACAAAGTAATCTTTTGAAGGTATTCCTGGTAGAGCACATGAATCTTGTTTATATTTGTTATAGATACATTTTATATTATTGGCTTTTCGCAAATATTAAAATGAATGTTAAACATATAATGTTGGAAAACTGCTGTATTAATATAGTTTCTTTGATTTCTGTTATTGATAAAACTTAGAAATAGTGGTATAATACATATACATATATATATTTAAGCTGTAGCATGGTATTAAAATGAAGTCTACTTTTGTTCATATAACCCAGAGACTGAAAAGACAGACAGAAAACATCCCTGCATTCTTACATTATTTTATCCAGATGAAGACAGTAGTGCCCAGAGCTCCAAGGGAGGAATTTACTGAACCTCTGTTATCAGGGAGTGTGAAACTCAACAGAGCCAAGAAGATTGATCTATTGGGGAGGGGGGAGTTGAAGCTAAACAAAGGAACATCTAAAACTTAAGAGGAATGTTTGAATCATGTATAAGAATTTATGAATATCCAATAGGTTTGTGTTTTTAAGGGACAATCCTTTGTTAGTAAGGTGTGCTCTTGGCTGAATGCTGAGGCACCTGGCCATATTTGTTCATTTTGCCTTATTTTTGTCTCCTAATTGTCTTTCTATTAAACTTTTTAAAATTTTATATAAAAAAATGTGAACCTCGTTTTTCACACATTTAAGTAAGGAAAAGATTAATTCTAATTCTAAGTCAACATATATGGAAGCTGAAGATAAGAATCTTTAAAACTGTACAATAATCATATGAGATGGAAATAATTTGTAATACAACAGAGCATTGCAATGCTGACTTTCCTGTCTTTCTGAGTATAAATATTTTACATCTAGAAAATCTGTAAAATTTTTTATTAATCAAAACCCAAAATGATTAGGCTATCTAGATAAAGTATGCTACATATAATTATAGCATATATATATATATATTAAATGCATTATGATAGTATCCAACCTGAGTTTCAAGTACTTCTACCTGATTTAATTTAATTGTGCATTAACTATTACACTTGGGAAAAGTAATATAAATATTAAGTTGATCATCAGATAGGCTTTTGCTGAAATCCAGACTTTGTCAGATACAACAATTCTTCATACTCAAATGACACTTACATTATATATTTTGCATTTGGGCATTACCTGAACACTGTGTTTCAGACTGGAATGGGGGGAGAGGGGGAAGTGGGTACAGGGAAAAGGGAGGAACTGGGGATTAAGGGGCAAATGAGTAAAATTATTATTTACCTGACTTTTATTAGTTGTGCAAAAATATTTGGTTGTTAAAGATGAAGTTCATGATCACCTGATGAATCTGGACATAAACAAATCTATGTGATCCAATGAGATGCATTAGAGAGCCCTGAGAGAATTGGCTGATGTAGTTGCTAAGCCACAGTCCGTGATATTTGCAGTCATGGCAGTCAGGTTAAGTCCCAGGTGATTGAAAAAAAGGGAAGCATTGTACCCATCTTTAAAAGGGATAGAATGGAGGACCCTGGGAACTACTGACCTGTTGGTCTCACCTCTGTGCTGGGAAGGTCATGGACCAGATCCTCCAAAAGCTGTGCTGAGGCACATGAGGGACAGAGAGGTAATTTGGGACAATCAGCAAAGCTTCACTAAGCACCAGTCCTGTCTGACCAACCCAGTGGCCTTCCGTGATGGGATGACTACATCAGTGCACGAGGGCTAGAGATGCCATTTATTGGGACTTTTGTAAAGCCTTCAACAGACACAAAGCTTTCTCCCACCACATTGCTGAGAGACCGGATTTGATGGGTGGACCGTTAGGTGGATAAGGACAGATGTATCCAGAAAGTAGTGATCACAGTGATGATGATCAGTGACAAGTGGTGACCCTCAGGGTTTCATATTGGAATGACTGTTATTTAATACCTTCATTAAAGACATAGATGAAGGCACTGAGTGCACCCTCAGCAACTTTGCAGATGACACCAAGCTAAAGAGGCAGTTGACATGCCTGAAGGATGGGATGCTGTTGTAGTGTGCTTCTTGTTAATGGTATGTTCAGTTATTACCTAAGTTGATGGTTTGGTCCAAATGAGACCCTCCCACCCCATGTCGTCAATCTACCCTAAGTCTCCTGTCAATCTGTCTTAGACCCACCACACACTTGGAATTCCACTTCAGAAATCCCCTAAATTTTGACGCTTGATTGGTCCATGTGACCCAACTTTTCCCCCCTACCTCCCTCATTGGATGATGATTTTGTGAACCCTGCCTTTTACCCTCCCCAGGATATCTCTGATTAGCTGATGCTTTTTACCCTCCCTATGAACCGCCTCCCTATTTCAGCTGTTGCACGCTCGCATTTTCTGTCTTTTGCCCCCAAGATTCCCCAGAGCAATAAATCCTCTGTTATCCCATGCAAAAGACCTCCCTCTCGTCATTGCCTCCTCAGAGCACAGACTGACAGCCGAAAAGCCATAGAGCAAATGCTCTAGTCGCACCTCGGGTCATCCTGCTCCTGGGGTGTGACCCACTCCTGTCGCAGGCCGAAGTGGTAGAGCCAGATAAGCTCCGGTGAGATGCAATAGGATGCCATCCAGAGTGACCTGGACAAGCTTGACAACAGGGTCCATGGGAATCTCATGAGGTCTAACAAAGATTTCATGCAAGGTGCTGCACCTGGGTCAGGGTAACCACTGATATTAATACAGGCTGATGAACAGACCCAGAATAGCCCTGCTGAGAAGGATTTGGGGGTGCTGGTGGGTGAAAGGCTAGACATGAGCCAGGAATATGTAACTGCAGCCCAGAAAGCCACCCTTGTCCTGGGCTGCATCCAAAGCACTGTGGGCAGCCGGAGAGGGAGGGGATTCTGCCCCTCTGCTCCAGTGAGACCCCACCTGCAGTGCTGCATCCAGCTCTGGGGTCCCAGCACTGAAAGGACATGGAGCTGTTGGAGTAAGTCCAGAGGAAGTCACCACAATGATTACAGGGATGGAGCATCTCTTGTACAAGGAAAAGCTAAGAGAATTTTCGTTTTTCAGTCCAGAGAAGAAAAGGCTTTAGGATGACTTAATTGTGACTTCCAATACCTAAAGGGTAGACAAAGATGGAGAAAGACTTTTTACACGGGCATATAGTGATAGAACAAAGGACAATGGATTGAAACTGGAAGAGTGTAGGTTTATATTAGATATTAGGAATAATTTATTCTCAGAGTGCTGAGGCACTGGAACAGGTTGCTGAGAGATGCTGTGGATGCCCCATCCCTGGAAGTGTTCAAGGCCAAGCTGGATGAGACTTTGAGCAGCCTGATACAGTGAAAGATGTCTCTGACCAAGAGAAGTGGGTGGGAACTATGATCTTTAAGGTTCCTTACAACCCAAGCCATTTTATGATCCTATGATTTACTGTGGTCCAGGCTTGATTTATTAACAGTTGAAATAAAAATCACATTGTAGGGATGTATAGGACTATAGCAGGTTATGATTACTTAAGTAGACTTCAGTGGCCAACCAATGCTAAGTTTAATAGCCCACAAAATATTAGCAGTGCTGGTGTATGTTATTTTGTTTTTACACAGTTAGCATCTAGAGAATCAGGCCTATTGAATGCATTTATTCTGACTTTTTAAACCACTCATTGTAAACAAACCAAAAGAACCTAGCATTTTTTTTGCAGACACTTGGCAGTTTAGAATCAATTAGGGAAAAGATGCAATTGTCAGTTCCCATCAATGAGTAAAGGAGAAGGAGATTTCTGAAAATTTGCAGCTGGCATGGATATCTGGCCCCAAGAGATGAAACAGCAAATTTAATCATCATGAACAACATGCTACTGAAAATATGACCCAAAGAAAAAAAGTTGTATTCATCCACTAAAAAGCGTACAGGTAAAAACACACAGAGATTTAACATGAGGAAGGACTGTACAAACCCACATGTGATTAAACCCACATAAAAACAATTCCTCCTCCCAAATATATAGATAGGTATGTTGAGATTTTTTTTCCTTGTTCAAGTTGTCATTCAGTAGGCATCGTGCTCACAGCAAAGAACCCTTAATGGGTTTATACAGCTGTAATATGGAATGGTCATCTTCTGAAAAGGAAGTTCCTAAACTCTTTCCAACTATTCAAATACAGACTGTATAAATATGGACTTATTCTCTGTATGTAGAACTGATTTTCACAAGTTCTACAGGATTTAGTCTTTAAATTTAGCACACAAACCCACTCTTCTTCTAACTTTACCCTTTTCACTTCAGATATTCTTCATAATTTATGTCCATTATACTACCTTTGGTCTGATTTTCCACTGCCCATCTAATACTTTTGACTAAGACCTCAGTGCTACCACCCTTAAATACAGTGCTGTTAATGATGTCTCCTCAGACAAAATCTCTTACAATAGAGTCAGGTTACCATTTCTGTTACAGCTTGTTGTATAATTTAATCCTGTAGCTGCTTTGGAACTTTACATTTAATTTAGATGAACATTACTATATTTTGAGGGACACTACTGCATTTAATAAAAAGGGAACCTAACCTAACAACAATCATGAAATCTATAGAAAATTACAGAAAATCTCTTTCTGTCCAAATTGTTATCTCAATTGATATAAAGTTAAAAAATTTCTTCTTTACTTGACAAAACTGTCAATGAGTATCCTCTGAAAGTCTATTTCAGTGTTTAATGGCTTAATTCAGTAAAGTCCACTGGCAATACAATTCTAATCAATAATGCTTTTAGCATAATTTACATGAGGGAAGTTTGGAGTAACAAAATGGAGACCAACTAGTAAATACAAATTATGAGGAACAAACAAGTACCTGAGAGACAAGAGAACTGGAAATTTCAAAGATCATTAAATGACAGAAAGTTACTCAGAAATGGCTGTACGCAGAAAACATTGCAATATAGCACAATATCTACTTTGTGTCTGTCAACAGATGACATACAGAGCTATGTGTATTAATTCAACAATTCTTTATCCTGTTAAATGGTTCTTTCTGTTTCCTTCCAAAATGTACTGAAACTGAAGTTTGTAAAAAGTACATAATAAGTATTATTATAATTATAATAATATTATAATATTAATATAATTGTAATTATAAAGTAAGTAATAGCTGCTCTTCCCATTGGGCCAGGCATTAAAACCATATTGATTTTTCTCTTTAAAGAAGTTAAAGACTTCTCTTTGAAGTTTGTCTTCATAAAATTAAGCTTAATAAGATTTCATTGTCTAATAAAAACTGATTGTGATATTTATAGCATGAAGAGTCATCAGTAATTTATCTGAAGAAACAGAATAGATGTGAATGGACAGACTCTGCTGGATAACATGATAATCATTCAAACAGGCATGCTTTACTTTTTTACATTAAGTTTAAGTATGCATTTTCTTTTGGATATAAATTTTTATGTTTATAAAAATCATTTTAGGTTAATAGGAATGATACTTATTAATCACCATTCCATCCATCCATTTGGAAACTTATCTTACTGGTGTGTAAAACTTTGATGAGATTTAGATAAATTCTTAATTCAATCTTTGGTTTTCACTTAACATTTCTATTTTGAAAAAGAAGAATTATGACAAAACATTCAGGCAATTTGCCCCCTTCCATCAGTGTTCTCACTGTGTTTACTCATCCAGTGCCTAAAGCAGTTTAAAACATTATTGTTTGTTTGTTGTTTGATTTTCATCCATCATTTCAGTATCTGAGTTCAGTAGCTGCAATTTTTGTTGATCCACAGACCATACCAATGCTTACCACATTTGGTTCCTGTTTATATCACTTTTTGCCAGGGCTAACTACACTTAGTTACTCAACTCTTGATCAAGACAAGGTTGTGATGTTCTTGTGACATGGACAAAGGACAAACTAAAAGACAAATTACTGTTACATGCCATACCTGCATTTGGACACTGATTCCATAGCTACTTCATCTTTAAATGACTCAGAACAATAAAGAAACATCACTGCCTTCACAACTTCACCTTTTTCTTTTTTTTTTTTGGAGATTCTATGGGAACTACAGATAGATGAGAGATTTTTCAAAGATACCAGGAAAGCATTACCAAGTGCAAAAATTAACATTTCTGTCTCTTCCCATTACAATCTTTAAAATTCATTAAAAAATACCTATTTTCTGACTATACCATGATGAGAATTACATGGGGAGGAAGAAACAGCTAAATTTACGACGTAACAAATGCAAATAAAGTGCTAAGTTTATCAAGTTTCAGTCAAATTTGTGTTTGCTGTTGAGAAAATCCTTATGAATTGCTGAAATGCAGCTATGTTAACTGTTGGGAAGGATGAGAATTTAACAGAAAAGTTTCATGGATGTGAATGCTTAGCAGAAGGTTGTCTAGAAATGAAAGCAAGCTTTGATATATAAAAAGACATTTTTAGTGATAGTTGCTGCTGAAACAGCGGAGAGAACAAAGGTTTAGTCAATTGGGAAGGTTCAGAGCAAAGTTTTAGTCAGTTAGAAGGAGGTTTATGGCTAAAAGTCCAGTAGGTTTAGTGATCTTCAAACAAAGCATACTTGCTACCAAGTAAAAAAACGTAGGCAGACGGAAAGATGACAGAAAGCAAAAAGAATTTTCCACTGCAAAACAAGTTTCAAAGTTTAACATGTAATTGCTCAGACTACTAGTTAGTGACTAACATAGTATGGTAATTCTAGCAGTTTTGATAGGATATATGTAAATGTAAAGGTATTGTGTATGATGTTGGTTGGTTGTTATGTAACAATATGCACAGAAAAAGAAAGATATAATGCATTGTAATCTGAACCAAAGGGGCTTCAGGACACATGGCTTGCCTGTAGCCGGTAGGTCTAGGCCGACCCACAACCCTCTGCTGTAACCTAAGCTATGGAATAAACAGCATTAGAAAGAAAAGCCATCTGAAGTCCCCATCATCCCGTCGGCTCTTACAGTTAACAAGCAGCTATAAAAAGCAAATGCTGCCAACAGATGCCCAGCTCACTTCCTACAGACTTCCCTTTACTCAGACATTAAGTCTTCGCTTAGCAGATGGCTTCACCAGCAGCCAGCACCTCGTATGTTTTCTAGATGGAACTAAATGGAACTTCACTCCTAAGTTTTTATTTTATCAGGTTCCCAGTGACCTAAGTGCTTCTTGAGCTGCACCAAGGACTATGTGAACTAAACCTGCTCAGAGAATATGTAACTTACAGAACAGCTGTGTCCATACATTTACTTTTTTTTTTTTTTTCCTTTTCCTTCCACATCTTCTTTGAATGACATTTACATTGCTGGTCCAATGAAAGAAAATGCTACATAACTAAATTCTTCAGCAAAACAGTTAGTGAGATGAAATTTCTTTCGACGAATGGTACATGAACATGCCTGAAATTCACAATATATGCAAAGATGATGGTTCCATATATTATTTTTCTTGAAAAAGATATTCCTTCACTCTGTATTCAGAACATTTTAACTAAATTAGTAATGAAACATACGTAACTTCATTAAATTGTCTCTACATACACTTTTTCTTAGCATGACTGTCACACTTTTTCTACATTTTGCATCGGCTTTTGTGATCTTCACTTAAGCGATCTCCAAAATAACCACATCAAAATTGGAAAGGATGGTCTGTGGCATTACTGTAGCAATGCTGAGGCATTCTAAATTCACTCTGAAGAAATTGCCCACATTATCAGCATGTAGGCTGTCCAAACTCCAGTGTGTAAACTGTTACTGTAGAATTAAAACTTTTCTAAATGCCCCAAACATCAGATTTCATAATCATATTCTCAGGAATAATTTTCATTTATGAAATTAATATATAATTTAAAAGTAAAAATTCCATTCAAAAGATGTTCAGTAATTGAATTGAAATTTGAATAATTCTAGGCATAACTTAAAAAGTCTCTTAATTCCCCAACAAGAAAAACAAAGATTCTGGAAATATTTGCAGCAGCTAGTTTGCATATATTCTCATATCTGTTAAAACTGTGCTCCTGTGCAGTAAATGTGTAGGGATTTACCTACACTAGGAAAAAAGATGATGGTCAAACTGCATTTAAATATATTTAATGCTAAGTAACTTCTTTAAATAGCTTGCATTATTTATTTTGAAACTATATTCAACTTCCCTCTGATTATGGCTTAGTCTCAAGGGAGCTAAAAACGGTAATTTAAACAAAAAACTTCAGACAATTGAGCTTTTTTGCTAGTGCTGGACCTTGGATAATACAGACAGATTCCTGGGGAAGATCTTATCCCCCAGTGTAAGTACTTGTCCTCCTGTCTGTACCTGGGAATACAAAGAGCAGTCAGACTGTGAGAAACGAGGCAGGCTTTAGCAAAAGTTCCCAGAATCGAACTGAACCAGTCATTCAGGAGGCTGTAAAATACACTTCTGTTTACCACTATACATTCCAAGAAGGTTAGAGAACAAGTATAACCTGTACAATTCAACAGCAATTTAAAGAGTTTATTGATTTAGCTTGTACCTGAACTGTAGAATGGTTTTTTCAAAGGCAATTTTAACATGAGATCAATTACCAAAGACAACTGCACTCTTTCTCAGTAATGTGTTTTGCCTTGTAGCATCCAGACTCAGATATAGTCTGATATATAGCATCTATACTCAGATATAACTGTTGTGGTTTGACACTGGCCAAATGCCAGGCACTCATGAAAGCCGTTTGCTCACTCTGCTGCTCCAGTTGGGCAGAGGTGGGGGAAAAAAAATTAATGAATGGCCCATGAATTGAGCTAAGGACTGGAAGAAAACACTCTAATGGCAAAACAGGTTCAAATTTAAAGGTATAAGGTAAATTTATTATTAAGAGAGTCAGAGGAGGATAATGAGAAGTAAAGCCTTTGAAACACCTTTTTTCCCCCCTAGCTCCTCCATTTTTCTCACCAACAGTGCAGGGAGAGAGGGCATGGGGATTTTGGTCAGTTCATCATTCAAGATTTGTTTGCTCAGGGAGAGGAGTCTTTCCTCTGCTATGCCATGGGGTCCCTCCCATAAGAGACAGTTCTCCGTGAACTTCTCCAGTGTAGCTCTAATTTCACAAGCAGCAGTCTTGCCAAAACTGCTGCAAAGTGAGTCCCTCCCACAGGCAAACAGTCTTCTCAAAACTGCTATAATGCGGGTCACTTGTCCACAGGGTGCAGTCCTCTAAGGATAGGCTGCTCTAGTTTGGAAGCAAGGCACCACTATCTCTGGAAGCAGGGCCTCTCTCTCCATTTGGGTCTCCCACTGGATCACAGCTTTCTCCGGCATCCACCCACTCTAGTGTGAGTACTTCTCTCACATCCCCTGTGGACCTCATGGGCTGCAGGGGGACAACCAGCTTCACCATAATCCTCACCATGGCCTGCAGAGGAATCTTGGCTCTGAAGCCTAGAGCATCTCCTCCCTTTTTTTTCCACTGACCTTGGTGCTGCCATGTTATTCTTCCTCACATGTCCTCACTTCCTCCTCTTTGACTAGAAGAAAAACTGCTGCTCATAGTTATCACTGTCAACAAGTTTCACCAATTCAAAAATTTCTGTAGGATTTTTCAGTGTCAGGAGGTCGCTCTTGTCTAGGTTCTGTGCTGGGGAGTTGCTTGCCATGTTTTCTCCATTGGTCATGCGGCCCTACTGCCACTGAGCAGGCAGTAGGCACTATTTAGCTGAGGCTCTGGAACTATTTAACGCCACTCCTCATGCAGAGTGGAGAAGGAGAAGCCGATGCTGCTGCCCCTGCCCTTCCCTCTGCAGTACGTCTGGCTAGCGGTGGCCAGGCAGGCAAGGCTTGCTGTGGGCCATGCTGAGATGGTGGCGGCATCACCACAGGATGCACCAGGAATAGTCCCCAGGGGCAGCACCTCACCACTCCTGGAAAAAACTGCCTGTGCACTGTTTGGATTTTCTTCTCAAATATGTCCTCACAGAGGCATTACCAATTGGCCTAGTAGTATGTCCAACTTCAGAGCCATCAGAGATTGGCTCTGTCAGATGTGGTGGAAGCTTCTAACAGCTTCTCACAGAAGACACTCCTCCCCTGCTACCAAAAACCAGGCTGTGCCAAATCAACACAATGAAGGATTTTAATTATGGAAAATTATGGTATTATTAGATATGGAAAGAATTAGTGGCTTACAAGGTGAAAGTTGTATTAAACATATGCATTTTATAATTTGTGCTGATTACAAAATATGGAGTATCAACTTTCTGATAATTCTATCATTATTTGCTCTCTCCCACAGTGAGTGGTTTATTATTCTGAAAAAACCAAAACCATCAGAAACAGCTGCATTTTCAGATCAATTTTTCTTTCCACCTGGTACACTTTCTTACATGAAACCAAGAAAGGAATTGAACATCAGGGAAAAAGTCCCTTTGTATGTACAAGCATACAAATATTTTTAAAACCACACTGAGCCAAAATACAAGGTATTTCCTTTTATATTTCTTTTTCCTGGGGACCAAAATGAAACCTTTGTTTGAATCTTGAAAATTTACAAACCCATGCTTTCCTAGTTATATGCACTACTCATTATCATGGGAGGAATCTCATATTTATTAAAAAACTTCAGAAAAGCAGAGGTGATGTAGATCCTTGCTGATATATTTATACACTCCCAGTTGGGTGAATTTAGGAAAAAATGTCTGCACATACAAAATTATGCACTACTATGCATTTTAGAAATCAAAAGTGATATTTGTGATAAAAACCTTTGGATAGTCATAATTCAAACTCCTGTTTCACACATCCATTTATGCTGCAAGCAAAACCCAGCACAACTTCCCTTATGATTGTGCAGAAATGCCAGAATTAGGAGACATGAACTGTACAGCATTACTAGGATCAAAGCAGAGAATCCAGTTCTTACAGGCTTACCTGCAGCCCAACATGTCTTTCACCTGTATCTTACATTCCCTGATCCTGTTGCAAGACTTGACCAATATACATATTTTCAGGAAGCAATCACCATGCTTGTCTGTCTTGAGTTTATTGATAAAATGCAGTTCAGTTAGTAAAATTCATATTAAGATCAAGTAACTGAAGCATAACAGTAGCAAAGAGCGGTGGAAGACCGTGTCAAAGCTGCAGGACTGTTCTTTGGACAGAGATTATCTTTATTTGCATACAGTACACCCCTAACCATACGCCACAGTTTTAAATGTGAAAATAAGAAATGGAGTTGCAGCACATTATTTACAGCAGAGGCCAACTTATAAATTATGTCAACAATGTGGTTGACATTGACTTCAGTGGAAGGTATATCAGGAGCTATACAAAAATCTGTCTTTATGTTTGGATGAATGATTATGCAAAAATAATTTATGTTCACTTAATATTAAAACTGGTTGCTAATAGCAAAGGTCAGGTTATAAAGTCAAAGTTTGTTGAGTACCCCACCATCCTAATAAACATTTTGTGGCAATCATAACGGCACTCTCTGATATCAGTCAAGATCTTCCTTTCTCATCAGTAAAATTCCAGATAGTTCAGCACATTAAGGGTAATAAGTATTCTAAATATTTTAATGGAAAGTTACAGAAATAATGCTATATAAAAACAGTGCATTTTTTCCGTAACATGCTGTCCAGTAAGAAAATGAAATAAAAAAAAAAATTATGTACACGTCTTATAGACATGAAAGGACAGAATCTTTTGAAATCTAATTGACTGAAACAGATCCAAATGTTTTGTAGTCTAACACTCACAAAACTAGTGCCAAAGTCACCAAAAATTACATAAAAATTAATATTAAATTAATAATATAAAAATTACATGGTCTTTACACAACTCTGTGACTCCTGCTTAACGTACTATGTTTTGTCTTTATTATAAATAAAAATTTGGAATTCGTATGTTTATGCTTCTATTGTGATAAATTTTATGAATGTAAGAGGAAAAAACAGTAACAGTTTTAGTATTAGCTTTTTCCTCATAGCCCTTCTAGACACAAAACAACCATGAGAAATGTGTCTTCCTATAGCCACTGTACATTTGACTTTCTGAATGTAAAATATGACAGCATTTCCCTTGTTTCCCTTACACAGCCTGTTAAATTTACACTTAGCTTCAGGATAATTAATGTATGCAATGTCTTTTCTGAAAGGGTCAACTATTCATTTCTATTTATAGCTGAACTAGTCCATACTAAAGCCATTCTCACTATTATTAGTGCTGTGTCTGCAGGCACAAAACAGGTAGTAATGCAATACTGTGTTGTGTTGCATTACTAGATGTTTCCCAAAGAAAACTACATGCTGCACTCAACAGATCATCTTCTGTAGGCACACAGATTTTTACTTCAAGCTGGAAAAATATGAGAAACGAGAGAATACAACATTAAATGATGAGGTATAGGCAACTTCAGAATTATTTTAATTTGATCTGATTCATTAAATGGCTCTTGCTGGAAGGAAAAAGTCTCAACAAATCTGTAAAACTGAAGGAAGAAAAGCTATAACCCTCATATTCAATAGCCCAGTTATTAGTATCCAGGAGATCTGTGTTAATATTTGCAGCTACTTTAGTTCTTATCTTTGATAATAATGTAAAGCAACACAGTTTTAAAGCACTTACAAGTAACACTGGAGTTCTTGCTAATGTGGCTCACACTTTATAGAGAATTAATTACGCATTCATCATGGTAGGAATAAAACTATCTCATCCCTTATGTGAATGATTCTTTGAAACAGAAAGAACAATTTGCAATATATTAGCCTATTTGGCAAAAAAGTAAACCAGCCATAAATAGATGGGATCAATGGATACTTCATCACACCTTTTGAAGTAACTGATTATCTTCTATTTCATATATTAAACTTCAAACATAGTACAAATCCACACCCTGTACAACACAGAGAACACTTCAAAGATTCTGTAACATTGGAGAGGGCAGGGATGTCGTAGTTAATGAATCAGAACTAATTATCATTCTACCTTACATTTAACCTATATTAAAAAGTTTATGCTTAAAAATATGAGATGCTTAATGCAGCTTATTATTTGTAAAATTCTTAACCCTAAAAAGGAGGCAGAGTATCCTTTCAGGCTCCTGAGATTATTTTGTTACAGTTGTTTCATTGCATGTAGTAACACCAAGACTCCAATATACCTTTAGTTTAAAAAAACTAATGTCTCTCATTGGTAGATAAAAAATTGGGCTCAATCATTTTGCTCTTTTTAGGTGAGCAGGACTGGAAGTAAGGTTTATGAAATCAACTGCCAGCTGGCAGTAGATCCTGGCACAGTATGTCTGAGGAAGGGAGAAAAAACTAAAATATATTAGTTAAAAAAATTACCCAGTGTTGGTATGCAGGGCCCTGTTACCAGTGCTTGAGAAATGGGAATGAGCAGAGATGAGCAAGAATGAGCTGGTGGATGAGGTGTATCAGCAGCTTCGTGGCAGTGGCTGGCACTGCCGCACATCCTGACAGGACAGGGCGTGTGAGGCCCACAAAGAAAGAAGGAAGAAGCAGCAGCAGCAGCAGCAACTCTGTCTGGGTGATGGTGAATTCTCCCATCTGCAATCACTCTGAGAGAGTGTCTTGCTCTCAATCCCCAAGAAACCAGCCAGCCCCCAGCTGTCCCCCACCCACGCCCTCCCTTGCCTCCCTTCCCCTCCCCACCCTGGGCCCAGCTGAACTCTTTGTTTCTCAAGCACCCAACAAGTACCAGCCATCAGTTTTTCCCTGCAACTAATGGGCAAAAAATTCCATAGATGAGAAGGAACAAAAGGAAGGACATTCAACCCCCAACATTATCCATCTGGAATTTTTTTCTCATACCAAAATGTTACATCAAATTTTAAACCTTTAAATTATATACAAACATCCACTACCTTAATTATATACGTATGTACGTGCAGATACAGATACAAGCACAGTGTCACAGGTAGTAAAACAAGGTCCCCCTTGAGGTATGCACTGGATCTCTCCATCCTTTTGCATCACCCACCAGGTGCAACCTGGTCCCTGAGTCAAGACAACCCCATGAAAGGGATTGTCTTTGCTGGAGGCAGAATTAACCCAAACAATTTTTCCCAGTATACCTCTCATACGTCGTGATAGATTGGCATTTAAGAAAATAAAGAGAAACACCTAAAGAAGTTAAAAGTGCTGGAGGCTGATGGGAGTTTTTCTCTTAGCCAACAACTGGTCATTTCTAAGAATTGACAGCAGTTTTAACCATTGAAAAGTGAGATCAACTTGTGGAACACGACCTTAAGACTTAAGCCTGGGAATTTCTTTGTCTCTTTGTTTCCTGTCTGTGAAAGGTAACTGAGCTTTAGCTGGCTTCCCATTCCTCTGCCTAGGCCATGCGGCCCGGGCAGGGGCTGGGCGGGGGCTGGGCTGGGCCTGCCGCAGCTCCTGACCAGGAGATGGGGCCTGCGGGGCTTGCCCCAGGCCCTGGCTGGACCAGGCCGGTCCCTGGCTCGGCTGCAGTTTTTGCTGTGACTGAATTCACCAGAGACTGCTGAGTAAAGAAAGAAAAAAAGGTCTTGACCTGCGGCAGGCTGAGACAGTGACCACACTCTCCAGAGCAACCATGAAGAATCTTCCATCGCAGACAGCTCCAGCCGCTGCTCCAGCAGAGATCACAGAACCATCTACAAAGCCTGAGCAAGATTTTAACCTTTTCATTACCCAGATGAGACTTGCAGGTTAATCCTTTTTTCCAGAGAAAGAAAAAGAGAGTAATCAATATGTAAAGAGACTTTATAAACTATCAGAGACAGTAAAGAAAAGAATTAAGCTTCAAAAGAGGTAGAGAATAAGGAGATGCTTTAATGAAGCTGAAATATTTTTCTGTTAAAGCTATGGAGATGGACAATAGTGTTCTGAAAAAACTCCTTTAATTCATGACAGAGTATATTGGGAGGAATAGAGTGTTCAAAGTGTAGATTTTGAGCAAAAGGTGGAGTAATTGTGATAGAGTGAGGTGCTGAAACAGAGTGGAGAGAAGCAATAGTTAAAGGTTGAGGTTAAAAGCTGAGGCCTTGAAAGGCAAAGAGAAAACTTCTGTTTCCAGGGAAGCTCACAGAGACAGATGAAGAGAACTTTTGCCTTTGAATAACTCATCCTTAAAAATGACATCCTTAGACTCATTGACCCATACACACCATAGAGTGATGTGAAATGGGAGGAGAAAATCTGATGGCAGATTTTTCCGGGCAGCTGGCATCAGAGAAGTAGAAGCTATAACAGAAATAGTTTTCTTGTGAGAAACTCCATAGATTAGCAGAAGACTTCTGTTTCTCTAAAAAGACTGATGAAAAGACTCTAACAGGAATTGAGACTATTTCAAACACCAAAGTTTTTTTGTCTCTATGTTGTCATGTGAACAAGAGAATGGTTGGGTAGTGGGGAAAAAAAGGGGTTTTCTGGAAGTTTTATTTTAGTGTTCTTATTCTTGTAGTTTTGTTAATAAACTTTCTTTATTCCTTTTAAATTTTAAGCCTGTTTTGCTCTTGTTCTAATCCATATCTCACAGCAAGAAATGAGTAAGTTTTCCAGTGATTTTTTAGCTAGTGCTTTAAAACCACCACACACCACCATCCAGTTGCAATCCTGTACCCATAAGGTCCCAGACCTGAAGTAACCATGTTGCATAAGCCTCATGCCTCCCCCCCACCCCCCATGACCTTTTGCAGATTATGGAGACTTTCGTATGTCAGGGACTCAGTGATAATCTCAACCTCTGGATCCTCTACAGGTTGTAAAGGCCCTCCTTTCTTATCCTTATCCTTATCAAAGGGTGCTGTTGATTTCATCTTAGACTTCCTCATTTCTACAGGGGCAACTACTGCTGGCATGCATGAGTCATGTATTGTTTCATCAGAATGCTCAAGCACACTTTTCACATTTCAAAGGAGCAAACAAAAGCCATCATAGAATATGATAGAAACAAGTAATACTTTCTTTAATGTAATGTATCACTATAATCTTCCAAAATTGCCTGGTCAAGGGGTGGAACGGGGGGAGAGGAAATCCAGCCACCCAGACACGAACTGCCCTTTCCACATGTGCAGGAAACCGCAAAACCCCTCAGAGGCACGGGATTCCCTGACCCCAGCCCCTCAGAGGGTACAGGAAAAGAGGGAGAGGCACGGGGGGAAAGCTGAAAAGGCAGAGAGTGTTGTGGTTACTATGGAAAGTAAAGTGAGCAGTTTGCAGGAGTATTTGAGAGTGAAAGGTCTCATGGGAGAACTTGATGAATTGGACTGAGACTTTCTGGAGTTTTGGAGGCCTGCCCAGGCACTTGGGAGGAGGGGGAGAGGAGACTGGATGAAACCGGCGCCATTTCTAAAACCATATGAGCAGGGAATACCCTCACCCCACCTTCCCCTATGTCAGAGGAGCCAGAGAGAAGGGCAGCAGGACCTAGAATTCAAAGGGAGCAGTGTCTGCTCCCTTCCACTGAGTCAGAAGAGCGGGAGAGGGGGACAGCGGAGTCTGGGTTCAGGGCGAGTCGACCCTGCCCCCTTCCCCTGCGTCGAGGGGGCGGAAGAGTGGAACAGTGGAGCCCGGGGTTTGGGGTGAGTTGACCCTGCCCCCTGTCAGGGCTGACCACCTACAGGTGACATCAGAAAAGGCTAGCATAGAGAGGTCTGCCCAAGAGGTGAAACCACGAAATGCTGCGGACACGGTGGGTCAGCTGAACCGCAAAGCATAATGAACCCTGGCCAAAAGGGTGACTTAGGAGTAGTGCCAAAGAGACGCCCCCGACACGCAGCGAAGGCAACTAAGGGACTGACCAAAGTTGCTAAGCCATGCCCCACTGCTGGAACCGTGACACGATCAATGACGCAGAGCCCAGCTCAGCGAGGCGGAGGCTGGCACCGCCCCCCGCCAAACCACGCAGGCACGTTCAATCGATAACCCGGAAATGGGGAAAACAATTGTGATTTCTGTTCAGAGTCCAGTTTCTGACACAAGTAGCATTCACTTTAAAAGGGATTTATCTCCTAAAAAGGAGTTTCTACCTAAATATAGGCTTTTAGAATTTTTTTTCAGGTTCAAACCAAATCCGAGACAGAGCCGCAGTCAATTAATGGAGCAACAACGCCACCTTGTGGAAAAATAGCATCACAGCAGCCTTTAACTTTTTCTACAAATACAAATCAGAACATTTCGGAAAAAAAATATTATATCTATCACAGCAAGTGAAGGGATTCCTCTGTCATTGATTCAAATACTAAATTTTCTGCTTCAAGCTGATATTTCAGATTTTCAAAAGACTGCTCCAAAGGACTGGTTCTCAGGACAGCACATCTCTGACAAGATGACAATTTTCTCCAGTTCTTAAAGATTTAATGGAAGCTGTATGCACTCACAATCCACAATCATTGGATTTTTCTACTATACTTACAGCTCCTCAACAACCAAAGCTACAATCTATATAAATTCTCCCTCAAAGAGAAGGAGAAGGACCAGATATGCAGGTACTTACAGTAAAAGGTCTTAAAATCTTAGAAAATTCGGGGACTTAGAAAGGAAGTTAGGTTTGGAAAGCCCTGGGAAAAGTAGGCCCTGGGAAGTGTTAGGCCTTGTGCTTGCTAAAGATCAGGTCAAACTGTACCTGTGTAATCAGTATATGATAAATGATACAATTGTTAGATATGATTAGATATAATTATTGCTTAAAGAACATGAGGAACAATGTTAGGGGGCTGGGGGGGATCACAAGAAATCCATGCTTGGGTAAAAACAATGCAAACAATGTAAGTTAATAATTAATATGTAAGTTGTATAATGATAGAGTATAAAACATGCTCAACTCAAAACCAAATCGGGTCAGATTTGGGTATGTGTACCCCTGACACCCAGAGCTCTTCAATAAAGCACTTTCATATAATCATTCTGTGATTATGTGTGTTCCTGAATGCTAACAGTACTTCTCAAGAAAGGAGGTGATGCTTTCAGAGAAATTGAAGACATTACAGTGTTGCCAGTGAGGCTTGGAAGAAGAGATGAGGTTCCTAGATGGGAGCCTGTGGACCATTCGCTTTTAAACGATTTATTAGATGCTGTGGAAAGAAAAGGACTTGGTTCTCCATATTTTAAACAATTGTTAAGGGATCTTTTTTGCAGCCATGAAATGATATCATATGACTGCAAATATACAGCCTCAACAATTTTCACAGATTCAAAATATATACCGTGGAATTCAAGATGGAGAAAAGCTCTCCTTGAACTTGAGGAAAAAATATGCCAGAGGACCATATGCAAACATCACAGTGGCTCAAATGGCAGGAGATGTGCCATATCATAAGCTAGAAACTCAAATAGCAGACCTGCCTCCACAAGTGCTTCGAGATGTTGTAGAAGCAGCTGAAAAGGCACTGCTGCAAATTCAGCCTCCTGGAACCTCAGAAGGCATCTACACAGAAGTGAAGCAAGGCCATTTAGAGCCTTTTACTACCTTCATTGATGGCCTCACACAGGCGATTGACCAGCAGGTGATGGATGAAAATGTGAAGCCACACATGCTTCAAGGCCTTGCCTTCGCAAATGCTAATGCAGACGTATCATCAGTGCGTTGCCTGGATATCCAACTATCAAAGAAATGATAGAGGCATGTAGCAAGATAGGCACTCCAAATGTTGCGAGTATTTCAACAGAAGAATTTGAGAGAATGCTCGAAGAACAACGCAAAGGATTTATAGAAATCGTAAGGAGTATGGAGTCAGGTTTTCAGCGACTCATCTGTGCAGATGTGATAGAAGCATCGCTTCATGAGGGAGCATGCCTTCAATGTGGGAAACTGGGACACATGAAAAAGGGCTGCCCATTGCAGAAAAAGGTACAAAGCCTTTGTCTCAGGTGCCGAAGAGGAAAACATCATCCCAGCTGATGTTATTCAAAAACAGATGTAGAGGGGAAAACCTCTAGCTCTGCCGGGAAACTCCAAAAAGAGTGCAAAGAGTCACCACGTGACGACACAAATGGTGGCTGAGGAACAGCCTCAAAGTCAATTCCATTAAAGGCCTCCAGTCGGAGAACGCTCATCGGGGAACGCCAATCAGATTCCCTCAGCAAGACCATTTGTCAATTTCCCAGTGATCCAGACTTATTACCATCAGGTGCACAATGTGAATTGGCAATATCTATGTTTGTGTGTTTTTTGAATGAGGACCATGCGGTACTCCATACAGGAGTCACTGGAAGGTAGTGAAAGAGGCAAGATTTCCTGATTATAGGCAAGGACGGATGCAGTATTTTGGCACTTGTTATTTATCCATGTGTTGTTTCTGCACACCAGAATGAAGAATTGATGGTTTTAGCTCAAGCTTTACGTCCTCCATTGATCCTTCTGCCAAAAACTTTAATAGCTAAAGCCATTGCTTTGCCTCCACATGCAAATTATCCAATCAGGCCATTGATCAGTGGGCAAGTTTTATCATTAATGAGTATATGGAAGTTCACGCCACCTGGGTGAAGCAGATAAGCCATGATAGACCTGTAATCACCTGTATTATATAATGGCAAGACGGTCTCAATCCAAGGGACGATGGACACAGGTGCTGATGTCACAGTCATCTCACATCTCTTCTGGCCCCAGGAATGGAACTTAAAAACTCCCTTGAGTACCCCTTCAGGCATTGGAGCGAACACCTTGTGCCTGCAAAGCGAACATCCCATCATAATTACAGGGCCAAGACAGAAAACGGCCATTGCTCGTCCTTTTGTGGTGCAGAGACCTTTCACAGTATGGGGAAGAGACATTTTATCCCAATGGGAAATGAGAATAGAAATGGATTTTTAATAGGGGTCACTGAGGCACTCACTACCTTGAAACTGACTTGGAAAACAGAGAACCCTATTTGGGTGGATCAGTGGCCCCTGGGAAGAGAAAAATTGAGTGCCCTCAAAAAGCTGGTAAAAGAACAGTTGCAGAATGGCCGCATTAAGCCAACGACCAGTTCCTGTAATTCTCCAGTTTTCGTGATTCAGAAAAAATCATCAGGGTCACGGAGATTGATTCATGATCTCCACAAAATCAATGAGGTCATTGAAGAGATGGGACCCCTTTAGCTCGGACTTCTGTCTCTTTTGATGATTCCAAGACATTGGCTGTTGAAGAATGGCTTGCTTCTCGAGGCCATAGCTCCTTAGAAAGCCTGCATAACCCTGACTTTGAGCTAGCATGAGTCCTTGGCAAAATATTGTATCAAAGAAATAAAGAAGACTAATTGTTAATAAGACAATGAAGAATAGATGAGAATTTAGGATGAGAAATCTGCTAAATGTGGGTGCATTTCTGCCATGGGTTCCACACTCCTGCCTCCTGTTTCTATCCCTGCGGGACCTGGATTTGCTCACTTTGTGCCTTTTGAGTTTTATGTTCGCAGAGCTGAGACCCAGCTGCGGGGAGATGGTGGCTTCGGGTTCCCTGGACCTCCCTGGGTTCACGGACTGCTGTTCTGACAGCCAGGGGTGATCCTGAATGGGTCTGCACCCGGTCCATCCTTGGTGAGATGCTGTCAGAGACTGGCTTCTGTGGGTTTTGACACTGGCATGGACATCACGATTGTCAAGTTTGCTTATGGACCCGATGCTGACACATTCAACACAAAGAAGAACTTGATACTGACTCTTTGTTCAGCATTTTCTGTTGTCTTCTCTCATGATAGACTAGTCACCATCCGTGACATGATGCAAGGACAATTGGATCACAGTGATCTGGAGTTTCAACCAATCCCTGGGACATTCCTGTTTTCTGTATCAAGAAGAAGTCTGGGAAATGGAGGTTATTACAATACCTCCAGAAAGTTAATGCTATGATGGAAAGCATGGTGATGTTGCAGGCTAGCATGCCTTCACCTGCCATGCTTCCTGCTGATTGGCTAGTCCTCATTGTGGATCTGAAGGATTGTTTTTGCAATTCCTTTGCATCCCGATGACAGACCAAAATTTGCTTTCTGGTGCCAGCTATCATTAATGCTGAGCTCACACAGAGATATCAATGGAGATTTTGCCATAAGGCATGCAAAATTTGCTGGCATTTGCCGATGGTATGGGGCTTTAGCCCTCTCTGGAGTTTGCAAGTGACTCCTGAAACAACCTCCTTGAAATTATTTGAGGGTCAAAATAATTTTGGGACAAACAGTCCTGCATTTGGAGGTGCAATTATTTTATTTATTTTTTTGCATTCAGTGCAGACACTGCATGAATGATGTCCAAATATTAATGGACTTTTACATGGTTGTGTCCCTATATGGGACTGACCACGACAGAACTGTCTCCCTTGTTTGGTCTATTAAAGGGGGACTCTGATTTTAAAGTCACCTCTGACACTGACCCCACAGGCACAGTAGATGCTGGAGGAGGTTCTGTGAGCAGTTTCTGCTCCTTAAGTTTATTACATTAATCTTTCCATTGATGTCGCTGTTTTGTTTTTTTGGGCTTTTTTAGAGAGTCATGAGGCTGGATCAGCCCAATTGATGGAATTACAGACTGCTGTCATAGCATCTCATAGGTTTTCCCAGGCACCTTTCAATTTGGCCATGGATTCTGCCTCTGTGACCAAACTGAGAGCCATCCACAAGCAGGTGTTGATTTTGGACATTTGTTTCATTTATTTTTTTGGGGTTTCTGTTGTTTTTCTGGTTTTTTTGTTTGGTTTTTTTGTTGTTGTTTTTTTTGTAATAACGAAAGGGTGAGATATCACCCTGAAATTACAGCCTTCTGATTGTATGGAGTATTGTATTTTTCTATTATTTATTTTTTGATTGTTTATAAAGTTGCTAGTTGCTTTGTTCATTTTTCTTTTTTTCATTTCTTTTTGTTACACTAAAAAGGGTGAGATGTCTCCCTGAAAACTCAGCTTCTGAGCTTGCTAACATAGTTTTCTAAGGACTTTCCCAGGACAGTAACTGTAAACATAGATATGTGTACATTCTTTCTGTTACATGTCTTGTGATGGGCATTTCTCATGGCCAGTGCAGTGAGAAAGTGTTATCCTGACCATCCAATCCCTGGCCATGGTAAGAAGCCTATAAATCCTGGGAGGAAAACTAAACTTTGCTCTTTCCTTCACCACACCTCAACCTGTGTTCGCGTGATCTATTGATCTTCAGCAGTAACAATATTAGATCTCCCAGAACTCTCACGCCTGAAGCTCGGGATGCCCTCAAGAAGATCACTGAAGCCCTTCAGCAAAGACAAGCACATAATTTTTCAATGACTCTCCCCTTTTCTTTGGGAGTGTTAGGGGAGGGCATTCAATTGCATGGTCTTATATTCCAATGGGATGATTCAGAAAGAGATCCTTTGTTGATAATAGAATGGGTATTCTTGCCCTACAGATATCCTAAGATGATTTATACTCCATTAGACATGGCAGCCCAGATAATTACCAGGGCCAGACCAGATTGTTAACTATGGCAGGCAAAGATTTTGCTACAATCTACCTGTCTCTGAAGAAAAATTATTTAGATTGGGCATCGCAAAAATCAGATGATTTGAAAATTGCATTGCTAAATTTTTCAGGTGTTTTTTCAAATCATTTCCCAAGCCATAAACTGCTGCAGTCAAAATTAAGTTACAGAGAAAAACCAAAAATAAGTGAGGTACCATTGGATGCAATAACACTATTTACCAACAGTTCAGGAAAAATGCATAAATCAGTCATAACATGGCAGGATGCAACCACAAAAAGATGGGAATCAGATATTCAAACAGTACAAGGCTCACCTCAAATTGCAGAGTTAGCAGCAGTGGTCAGAGCATTTCAATTATTTCAAGAACCTCTCAATTTAATCACAGATTCAGACTATGTTGCAAACATTGTCAAAAGGATAGAAGGATCTCTTCTGAAGGAAGCTGATAATGAGAATTTGTACCGTTATCTTGTGAGTATGAAGAAATTATTAGAGCAAAGGGATAATCAGTGTTTTGTTTCTCACATCAGAGCACATTCTTCTCTTCCAGGATTTTTGGCAGAAGGAAATGCCTGAGCAGATAAGTTAGCCATGGTTATTTTGGATACCTTGCCAAACATTTTTGAACAAGCAAAATTGAGTCATGCATTCTTTCATCAGAATGCTCAAGCACACTTTTCACATTTCAAAGGAGCAAGCAAAAGCCGTCATAGGTGCTTGCCCAGATTGTCAGCTGGTACAGCCTCCTGTACCTACAGGGGCAGTGAACCCAAGAGGATTAGAGAGTTTACAGTTATGGCAAGCAGATGTCACAAAACATCCACCTTTTGGAAGATTCAAGAATGTCCATGTGTCCGTAGACACTTTCTCAGGTGCGGTTTTTGCCTCTCTTCACACTGGAGAAACAGCAAAACATGCATGTAAGCATTTTTTGCAAGCATTTGCATCATTAGGTGTACTTAAGGAAATTAAAAGAAATAACAGGCCAACTTACAAGAATCACACTCTCGACAAATTCCTGAAAAAATCATGTGTTCACCATACTACTGGCATCCCCCATTCTTACACAGGTCAGGCAATTATTGAAAGAACACATCATACTTTAAAATCTATTTTAGATAAACAGAAGAGAGGCAGAAGCTACACCTCAGATGCGACTGAATAAAGCTTTGTATGTTTTAAACTTTCAGAACAGCTCCTTTGCAGAACCTACTCCACCAATTATCAGCCATTTCTCAAATAGTACCCAGGCAAAACTGAAGGAGAAACCTTTGGTTTTGATCAGAAATGTAGAGTCAGGATGGATTGAAAGTCCATTTCAACTCATTACCTGGGGAAAAGGGTATGCTTGTGTTTCCACAGGTGAAGGACAAAAAATGGGTTCCCACAAAGCACGTGAAACCGTATCAAGCCAAGAAGCAAGCAGACGGAGATCCCAGAAACTGAGAAGCAAGCACACAAATGTGATCCAACATGAAAACAGCATCTGACATCGTGAGAACAGACAACCTACATGCAAAAATTAATAGACTGGGAACTCTGTTAGGGAGGGTTGTTCAGAGATCTGAGAATTCCTATAAAAGATGAAGTTGGGGTTTTTTTGCAGAGAAAGGAGGAGATGTTAGAGTCTGAGGCACAAAGTTTGACCTTGTCTCTGATGCCTAGCTCTGACATCCAAGAAAACATTGAATTTCATATAACACCATGAAAATAACAAACAGAAAAACTAAAAGTGTGTGTAGATTAGAGAGTTTTCTTAAGTCACTAGGTGAAAAAGTTAAAGTTTAGCGTTTAAACTAGTTTAGAGAACAGAAGACAAGATAGAGGGTTTAGGGTGTTGTCTCTTCCTTCTTCTTTCTTCTTCATCTTCTTCTTCTAGAGGTTTCTGGGTAGTAGCAAGTGATTGGATAGAGAATGCCGCAGTGCAGCATCCAGGTATTAGGTCATTGGGTGACTAAGAAAAATAATTTACGTGTCTATTGTTAATTGGGTGAAAATAAGTATAAAGATAAAAGAGCTGTGTATTTTAGGGCCATTTTGTGCCTTTTGAGCCAACTTGAGCCAGGCGATGGTGGGTTGAACTTGAGCAGAAAGTCTGGGGAAGACCTGCCAAGTCTTTTGATTATATATTAATAAACGCAAGAAACAAGAAGCTAACAAGCCTTTGAAGTATCCTTCCTGAAATAGAACTGAGATAAAGGAAACTCTCCATGAGGAAGTATCCCAAGGGGCTCAGTCCTGAGGCAACCGAAATCTCTGGCAACAGTCCCACTCTGACATGTATGACCCACAGACCACCATTCCTCAGGTGCGTCCCTGACCTAGTGCAGGTGACCCACAGCTGTAACTCCTTCAGAAATACCCACTTGAGCACTGCACACCTCCTTCCAAGAGTACATTTCCAGCCACATTTATAGCAACTTATCTTCATCAATCAACTTCCAAGGCCATACCCTCCACATCTTCAGCAGAATTGTCCTGCCCCTCTTTCTTAAATATGTGTGAACAGGGAGGCCATACGCTCCTCTAATAGGTTGCAGTGTCGGCATGTGATGGAGCGTTTATATCCATAAATGGAACCAGAAGAAGCAGCATGCAAAAGCTTGTGGCCTCTTCTTCCTATGCAGGGCACCTCAGAAAATTTCTAAAGCCCTACTCAATGTACTCAGAGAAGTTGTGAAAAGTTTAACAAATATTCACCAAAAATTGATTTGCAATTTTTTTAAGCAAATGCAGACATAAAGGCTCTCTGAAGCAGACTAAATATACTGTATAATATACAAAACAATGTGTATCTTGCATGTTGCATTTTGCTGCAGGTCTGCAGATTGGTTTATGGAGATTCAATACAAATTACAGACAGTGGCTGCAAACTAAAGTCATCCTCCAAAAGTTAAGGCAATGAGAGCAGTAGGTGCAGTTTGCTTAACTCCTTCACATTACTGAACAGGCAGGGCTGTTGGAGTCAGAGCCACAGAAAATATTCCCTTATCTGTCCTGACAGGCTCTGACACCCAAGAGAACACAGAGTTTAGCCTAAAGCCATGGAGACAGCTTCTAAAGTTAAGTAAAGAAACTAATAATGTGAGTGTGTAAGTTAGTGTGAGTTATCCTAAGTCACTGGATGAAAAAGTTAGAGTTTGGAGTTTTAGTTCTATTAATAAGTGAATCCAAGATGGAGGCTTTGGGGTGTTGTCTCTTTCTTCTTGTTCTTTTCCTTCCTTCTTCATTTCTTCTTCTAAGGATTTTTGAGTAGTACTAGGGGATTGGATAAAAAAGTCTGCATTGCAGCACACAGGTGTCAGGTCATTGGGTCACTAAAGAAAATAAGTTACTTGGCATTTTATTATTGGATAAATAGACACATAAAAGGCCTTGGAGAGATTCTTTATCCCTCCATTTTGCACCTTGCTACCCTGCTGTATATAGCTCCTTGTACTTTGTATATATGTAATATAGGTAAGTGTCCTGGTTTAGGGCAAATTTGGGAGAAAACCTCCAGTGGGGCTCCACCCCCGGGAAGCAAACCCACATGGCCCTTTTCTCCCACCCCCCAACCAGTTTGGGAAGAGACTTCTCTGAGAGAAGTGGAAAAAACCTGTTTATTTCACAGGCACAGCACTACCCAGCACAAAAATGAATGATATGAAATTACAAAACCTCTTGCAGTTCAGAAGAGATGACAAACTTCAGAAGGTCTATTTCCTGTGGGTGTTCGCTCTGTTATCAGTCCCTCTGGTGCTGGAAAATGCCGCTGCCCAGGCTGGGCTCCGTGGGTAGTCCACGGGTGCAAGCTCCCGGTGCTCCCCCGAGTCCCCAGTCCAGAGCAGGTTCGATTTGTTTCAGAAAAAGAGAAAGAAAACAGTCCAGGAAGACCCCTCTGCACCGGCTAGTTGGAAAGCCAAGGCGATCTGTGTCTTGTTGTCTGTCTGTGCTGTAGTCAAAACTCTCGATGCGGGGGGGAGCAAGTACAGTCTCTGATAACAGACTCGGTGCTTCTTTTCCACTCACTTTTACTCTTAGATGGAATTTTAAAAATACAAAACCTGTGTCTGGCTCAGGTGGACGAATGGGGATACAATTTAACATCATAATCAACCCAGGACAGTAAGAAAGAATAAACACCTAATTCTGACCATGAGAAAACAGCCTCTCTCTCTCATCAATCTCAGTCCTGGGAAAAGAACCCAACCCCAAGTGTCTCTGCAACACAGGGCAACACAACAGCTGCAATTAATGAAGTAATTAGACTTCATTAATAAGAAAGGCTAAGCCTAGAATATATGTTTTTGAAGTCAATATGGAATCATAGAATCATTTAGTTTGAAAAAGACCTTTAAGACCACTGAGTTCAACTGTTAACCCAGCACTGCCAAGTCGACCAGTAAAACACAAGTGCCTAGAAAAACATCCTTCTAGATTTATAATGAAATAAGGATTCCTCTTGATTTTCACAAGCACACCCTTGCCTCATTTATCCCATGAGTATATGCTAGAAAGATCATCTTAGACCCATTCATTTACAATAATTACAATATGCTTATTCTACATATTTCACTTTCATTCCAAATGAAAGCCAGGAAAAGGACACTGTTGTTTTAGACTCTTTCAGTATGCTTTAAGAAAAATGCATAAAGCTTTATACAGTGAAATGTGATCTTTTACTCAGAACTTTAAAAGCTTTTCTTTTCACCATATTCTTTCTCTAAAATTGTATTATGTTCCTGAAAGTTTGGTGAATGGTAAAAAAGCAGAAAAATAAATGGCTTACAACATATGAATTCAAACCAACAGTGATAATTTTAACTGTTTTATTCTATATATCCATACAGATAATTCTTCCTCTGAAGTAGCTGCCACCAAGAACATGGCACTAAGTGTGTATTTACATTACTACAAGATGACAATTTCTACCTTCTCATGTTTTTAAGAGTTTAGAAGTGTCTGGGACTTCTGATCAGAGTTTTAGAAGACACTCTAAAAGTGACGATTGAGCAGATGCTCACATCTCTAATTTTTTTATTTCATATATTTATATTCCCTAAATGATGATCAGCTCTAGATTGAGGGCATAATTATTCCACTGATTAAAAATTGAAGCAATAATTAAAAATTAGCAACTAACTTTTCCTAATACATTAATACAGAAAGCATTATCAGTGTCACAGCAATCTTAACCTAGAAATACTTGGAACACATGTAGACAATGTCAAGAACTTAAAAAACATGCTTAGCCATTTTTTTCAAAGAACAACTGTGGCACTTGGGGACACAGTTTGGTTCTGAACATAGTGGTGCTGGGGTAATGGCTGGATTCAATGATCTTGGAGGCTCTTTTCCAGCCTTAACAATTCTATGGTTTACTGGCATCTGATTTAATTTCTTGCTTATATTGAGTTAAAAATTAAAGTGCACTTCTTAATATTAGCATTATCTAAGAAAGTGCTATAAATTATCAACAAAGCACCCATGCGTAATCAAAATAAGTGGATAATAATAAAAACATAAAAGTAGATATTTTTAAAATATGCTGTTGGTATTCAGAAAACAGATATAGTTAGAAGTGCCAGAATGTAGTGGTTTTAAAGCAGTAACTAAAAAATTACTAGAAAACCTACTAATTTCTTGCTGTGAGATATGGATTAGAGCAAGAGCAAAACAGGCTTAAAACTTAAAAGGAATAAACAAAGTTTATTAACAAAACTACAAGAATAAGAACACCAGAATTAACTTCCAGAAAACCCTTTTATCCCCCACTACCCACCATTCCCTTGTTCACATGACAACATAGAGAAAAAAACTTTGGAACTTTGGTGTTTAAAACAGTTCCAATTCCTGCTAGAGTCTTTTCATCAGTCTTTTTAGAGAAACAGAAGTCTTCTTCTGCTAATCTATGGAGTTTCTCACGAGAAAACCATTTTTGTAATAGTTTTCTATTCCTCTGATGCCAGCTGCCCGGAAATCTGCCATCAGTTCACTCCTCCCATTTCACATCACTCTGAGGTGTGTATGGGCCATGAGTCTAGGGATATCATTTTTTAAGGATGAGTTATTCAAAGGCAAAAGTCCTCTTCATCTGTCTCTGTGAGCTTCGCTGGAAAACAGTTTTCTCATTGCCCTCAAGGCTTCAAATCTTCACTCCACTCTGTTCCAGCACTTCACGGTATCACAATTACTCTACTTTTTGCTCAAAATCTACACTTTGAACACTCCATTCCTCCCAATATACTCTGTCATGAATTAAAGGAGTTTTTTTCAGAACATCATTGTCCATCTCCATTGCTTTAACAGAAAATTATTTCATCTTATAAAGCATCTCTTTATTCTCTCTTCCTCATCTAAAACTTAACTCTTTTTCTTCACTGTCTTCTTCACATTGATTGTCTCTCTCTCTCTCTGTCTCTCTGGGAAAAAGGAGTAATCTGTACATTTTATCCAGGTAGTAAAAGAATTAAAGTCTTGGAAAAGCTGCAGGTGTTCATGGTGTCAGGTTTCAGTCCAGCAGCAGAAACTACAAACTAAACCAGGCTGGCCGGCTCTGTTTCTCCCCCACCCCGCCCTCTGCGGCCTTGTCTGGCCTGGAGATGGGGGGAGGAGGCCAAGACAGACCCTCGTTACCTTGTCAGAAGCCGGAAACACAAAGAGCACAAGACAGCTCTGGCTTTACATCTTAAGGCGGTGTTCACAAGTTGATCTCAATTTTCAATGGTCAAAACTGCTGTCAATTCTTAGAAATGACCGATAATTGGTCAGGAGAAAAAACTCCCATCAGCCACCAGCAGCTTCAACTTCCTTAGCTCCCAAAGCTATCTTAAAGGTAAAGTTACCCCATGACACAGAAGCAGCTTTGGATCATATCAATGTTGATTCTCTACAAATGTACTGAAAGTAGGAAATACTATCAGTAAACCTAGTAGAGAACACGTGCAAGCCTAGAAATATGTACTTCAGGATTCAGATGAATGCCTTACAGGACCCTTCTGAGGAGGTAATCATAACTGGCAGTCACCAGATTCAGTATTAAAAGATGCATCTGACAAGTGCAACATACAACTCATGTTTATTAAAGCAGATTGAAATGAGATTTGGTACTATTTAAGCCCTTTGGCAAGAATTAGTGTTTACTCACTAGCAAGAATACAGATCAGCAACTATATGGAAATTACAACAAAAAAGGGGATAAAAATTATTTTGAAAATTGATTTTAGAAGCCACATGCAAAATCAACCATATTTATTTTAAGTTAAAAAAGTAACTCAGTCATTATAACATTGTAATAAAACTTCAATTTCCTTTCCAAATTCCTGACTCCTTGCAAGACTTGCTTGTAAATTTAACACTTACACTGTTTTTTTGAACAGGATGATTTGCAGAACTACCATTTAAGTTCAACTCAAAGCAAATGTCATCAGTTCTGTTAAAGAATCTGCAAAAGTACACAGGTCTTTGTGGCTCTCAATGGAGAAATAGCATGTTCAAAATTTGGTAAGCAGCACTTCATATTATTAATCTCATAGCAAAGTCAAATTAACATATATGTGGACAAACAAACTGCAGATACATATAGCTGGAATTACTAATTTTAATTTCTTCAAGTTTCCCTCTCCTTTTCCAGTTCTTTAAAAGTATGAACTCAAGTAAAAAAAAAAAAAAAAAAAAATTGTCCAAAAGACATATAGAGGAAAGGGAAAAAAAAAAGTGTCTGAACCAAACCCAGCAACTAAACTAAGAGCATCCAAAAGGTGGTGGTGGTGATTTTGAAAGGCAAGATTGTACACTGATAAAGCTAAATAATTTTTTTCTAGGGACATCCTAATACATGCTTCAAAATGGCTGTCTGACCTAACACTTCCCCAAGTCACAAAACATAGGACATACAGGGACATTTTTACATTATTACAGTATTTTTTCTTTGAAATTTTGGCCAGTGGCAACTTTTAACAGACCTAGCCTTAAACCACTGAACTGACAAGATAACATTATGCTGCTGCTACTCCCTCCTCCAAGGGAAGCAAAGATATGCTAATTATATCTGGAGCTATATATAAACTGTGATCCTTTCCTATAATGCTCATCAAGCACATTACTGAGCTGTAGCACACCATCAAGCTCTGGGCCAAGGCTATATTTAAAGTGGTTGATGTCTCTTACCTAGGAAACAACCAAAGTCAATCAGAATATCGTGAGATCCTGTTATAAATTAGTAAAGGATATCTGTTAATATTAAAAAATACAAAAAAACAACTTAATATCTAGGAATATTAGGAAGCAAAATGGGGCATTGAAAATTTCACTCCAAAGTAATCTGATTATGTTAGAGCTTTTAAATACCTAAACACACACACTTCCACATATAGATCCTACTGCTGGAAAGCTTTCTAGTTTCTTAGTCTTGTACCTCTCTGCAAAACAGACTTCCTCTAAAAATATGATGCAGATGATTCCTCTTCAATTATTTTTTAAATGATAGATGGCTATCAATGACCTAATAACATTGCTTCCATAACCATGTCCTCTGCAGTATTAAGCATATTTTTTAATATTATAGTGAAATGCAACAGATAAACAGTAGGATACAACTTTAGAAAGGAAATTCAATAGATTTCCTTTCCTTTCAGTTTTTGGTTTAGGCTTTTTTCTTGGTTTTAAACAAACATTTCCAAATATCCTTACAGTGAATACCCATAAAGGCTGCAAACTTCAGAGTTTCTCAAGTCCCTATAGTTTTGTACTGGTTTAGGGCAAATCTGGGAGACAGCCTCCAAATGGGGTCCCCCCAGAAAAGCAAATCCAAGCAGCCCCTCCCCCCAACTGGTTCATGGAAAGACATTTCCTTGGAGAGAAGTGGAAAAAAACTGTTTATTTATCAGAAATTGAATAATATTAAACAATAAAACCTCTCACTGTTCAATGAAATGGCAAATCCAGGAAAGAAGTCCTTTTCATGGGGTGTAGCTTGGTTCTCTCAGTCTCTTATCAGTCCCTCCGGCACCGGAAAGTGCCAAGGCCCAGGCCCTGGTGGGCCACAGGCATGAGCTCCTGGGGTTTGGCTGAGTTTTTTCAGTCCAGAGCAGGTTTGAACAGATCCAAGGGAAAAAAAGAAAAAAAGTCCAGGGAACTCCTCCGCCTCAGCTAGCTAAAACTAACTAAAAGCCAAAGAGAAGCTCTGTCCCGCTGTCTGTCCATGCTGCAGACACCACAGTCCAGGAGCAGGATGTGGGACAGTGATGTTTTTCCTCAACACAAACTGCGTGCTTCATTTTCCCCCACTTTGCTCTCAGAGCCAGTCTTCAATGTGCAGAACTTAATATGTAACATAAACCAGGCAACTGGGTATACAAGCATGATAAAGTCACCACAAGTCAAGTTTTCAGTTACAAGGACTGCTAACATGAACTTAAACCACTGCTACTGCTCCATTTTTAAAGCAGTATTTTATATTTTGCCCAGATAAACAAATCTAAGAGGTCATAGCGTCTATCTCTTCATCAATTAAAAAGCCTCAAGGACTATGCATTAAGCTAAAATCCATATTCTTCAAGCAATTTGGATGTTGATAGTAGCAGATATATTTCCTGCTGCATTTAAGATTTTATTTTAAAAACAGCTAATTCATCCATTTCATTGTTTACACTACACAAATGCAGTGATGTAAAATGGTGTCTGCTTTGAGAGTAAGTAATTTTGGTTTATAATCTAGACAAGCAAGAGATCTCCATATGGAATTACTCTTACCACTCAGTAAAGTACTGGTTTACTCAGTAAAGACATATAGTGAGCTGTTCAGTGATCATGTAATCAAATTATTTAGATTAATATCTATTTATCTGACTTTTTCTAATTTAAGGTCTATCTCTGCATCTATTTGTGCCATATTTATGTCAGGTTGCACATGACAGAATTATAGAAGTATTAATGTAATCAGTGACTTCTGAGACACAGTATTCTTGGTCTTGACAGAACTCCAATAACAGTATTGTCTTACAGAAGACAGTCTGTTTTCACTTCTAGGACAAACTTCTAGTGCCATGCCTACCGTCAGTACTGACTGTAAGTTACTTTAAATAAAAATTACTATGGCAACAGGATTAATTTGCCTGCAGATTATTTGCACAGTGATGGTCATATCAGAGACAGAATAATAGGAACCCTGCCATGTAAAGATCTCTTTCTGAGTCTTTTTAAATTAAAATAATGTATGAAGATGCACATATACAAACACCCTTCAGGCAATGACGATGGTTGCATATTTTCATACTGTTTTTAAAAGGAAATAAAACAGCACCATCTAGGAGCTTGCACAATTGAAAGAAGTACAGTGGAGTTCAAACACTTCAATACATTTGAATTTCAAAATTACAAGTTCAAACACTTTCCCTACAACTCAAGTAAAAATACCTGTGGTTATACCAGATAAATAAAATTGAAACATAATGCTGTCCTGTCTTCTTTTAGTTACAGGACCATATTGAATATATTATTACACTTATGATATGCAATCGTCTCCGCCCAAACCAAACCAAACCAAACCAGCTCCCAATGAACTAAAGAAAAAATCCACAAAAGAGAGCTTCCCACGTTGCTGTATTTTTAATTGATTATTTAACTTTTTGAGTTTAATCTGAGAACATCATCAGAATATTTACTAAGTTCCTGTTGAAATTAATATGCATATGTAGGAAAATATAAAAACGTTGTCGAATTATCACCTGGAGAAACAGAAGGGATGAACAGATTTTTGACATTCTTTATCTCTCAGATAAAGATCTTCTATACCCCAGTTAACGAACAACAAAAATATATAGGGAATGCCATTATTTACCAGATAATGACATAACTGGCAATATCTTCGAACTATTTTCAAGATCATACACATGCATGAGCACCACAATTCACAAAAATTCATGCAAAACATAATGCAGCAATAATTAGGTAACCCAGTATCAAAAAATGTGGGTCAGAGAGGTAAAGCAGCAAGTGTTTGACACAGTAACAAGTAGAAGTTAAATAGTCTGCTATACTTGCCCACTCTATAGTTAAAAGATAAATTATAAAGGACAGTGAGTCTATGAATAAAATCATCTTCACAAAAAAAAAAAAAAAAAGGCATCTTTACTTTTGAGGAGTTATGAAAATTCAACCTCATCTTTAGCCAGAACTGCCATTGAAAAGACAGGGAGTTAATACAGATAAAGAAAATTTGAGCAGTACAGCAAGACAAAAAATGATAGAGGAGAGTAGAATCACAGACATTGTGCTCTATTTTAGAGGAAAAATTTGAGAGGGGTTGAGATCTATTTTCCTATGCAAGCACATATGTCTCATCAGTGCAGAAACTTGAATGTAATGACTCATGAAACAAATATTTCCTTTGCCACCATTTGTTTTGCTGATCAGCACTTCCAAGCATTTGCAGTAGAGACGAGAAACCATAACAGATCAACTAGAAAAGGAAAGACTTGCAAGTCTCTTTAACAGATTTCAGTCATTAAATATCACAGAACTCAAAAAGGGATGGTTGTATGAATACAAAACAGAGTTCAGTTCAAAAATAACTGTCTTCAAGGTTTAGTCATTCCAGAAAATACACAAGAGAGAAAGCTAGGATAACTCAAGAAAGCAGATTTCCTGAGATTCAAGTTGAAAGACTAGAAACTATTCCATAGTGCTGTATTTTTATTTCTAATATCAGTGAACAACTTGCATCTATGAGCTTGCTGTTGAGAAACTTTTCCCCAGAAGAGGATAAAAAAATAAAACACTGGAAACAAACACTAATAAAAAATTTGTTTTCACATATCACTGAAAATTAATAGATATTTTAAGTTTGTTTGCATGCTTCAGGAAAAGTATTTTGGTTTGTAATAATTTTCTCCCACTCTGAAGGGATATGGCCTAAATGTGAACTTTAACAGAAGGCATACTGGCTCACACTTCTTAAAGCTACATGATAGGAATGCAGAGGGCTATGCATTTTATCTTCTGAAGAGACTCAGGAAAAGTACCTTGGCAATGGGACCAAAACTGCTTATGTGTCTTTTGCAGACAGATCTTTCTTCTGCAGAACTGTGATGCTATATTGGGAACAGAAAAGGTTACTAGAATGGTCTCAAAAAATCACTAAGAAATAAATAAGCAGGAAAACAACCTCTACCATTCTCTACTTTGTGTGAGCCGTTAGTTATTCACTTGTACAATGAGAATTTTCATGCTTTTTCATCAGCTTGAACTTATACTTCCATGGTGTCAACATAAAACCCAAGAGCTGTATCTAATATTGCTATATATAAAGCCCTATTAGTCACAGACACAAAGAAGACTTTCCCTCTTCGAAATGGTCACTTTGTCTTCAATTCTTTGTTCATTTTAATGAAGAGATTACAATGAAAGCAAGCCCTACATTAAAAAAAAAAAAAAAAAAAAAAGGTACATTCAGCATAAAATTGAAGTTAACTGTTAGCTTCACAGACTCATGCTCTAGCACTCCCAGTGAGGTCCTGGAAAGAGAATAGTAGTACCCTCTGTGCCTTTGGGGTGGGGACAGTGCTGTCCTAAAGGAAAGGTCAAAGAGAGAACATGCTGGATTCTTGCCTCCTGCCACTTACCCTACAAGGGCAAGAGGGCACAAAACTAAGCACCTTTTGCTGCCCTGTCTTCCCCAGAGGCTTCACAAGTATGAAGGAGACTATTAGGAGGACTTACTGAGGATCACTGCTAGTGCACAGCACATGTGGAATTCTTCATCCCTTACATTAGGAGAGGAAGTGAAGGCGAAGTGTAGGTGACAGTAGATAAACTTGTGTTTTGTTAAGGGGCACCTCTTACCCCTTAACTGAGGGAGGGTGGGTACCTGTGGTCCCTATTTCTGTGGAGGGTAGCTCAGCTTCTTGGGGATCAGGCATATAGGGTAAGGAGAGCTCCGGGTCTCTCTGCAGAGATGACAGTGACTTTGAAACAGAGTTCATCAAGATATTATCTTGGACTGAAAGAGGGAAAGGTAAATCACTGCATATGCACAGAAAAATATCTAAGTCTATGACACCTAAGCTCTTCTCTTGAAAGAGAATTAACATTTGTTAGTGTTAAATTTCAGTGGAAAATGACTGTTCTGTGTTACATTTAATTAAAAATTAGTGTTCACAGAGAAAGAGAAAAAGGTAGGAGATGGCAAAAGGAAGGAGGGAAGCCAAGCATACCCCAAGCCAGCGTTTTCCTCGAATCTAGGATTTTTTGTTTGGACAGAATGGAGTGCAGAGTAGCTTTCCTTTGAGATTCAGGACTTAGAGGCTAGAGCTAGAAGGGCTGTTCAGTGAGAAATCCCTTTTCCCGGATCTGTATTGGGGTTGTTCTTTAGTTTTTATATGAAAGTTTAAAACTCAACACATCCACTCTTCATTTGAATTACATCACACCAAGTACACATACCTAGTCTTGCTGTCAGTCTGCTCTACCACACAGTACTGCATAACCTTCTTTACTGTGAAAAACAGAGTTCACTCTTTAGAATTTTTAGAAGTTTAATAAAGGATAAAAGAAGGACAAACAATTAATCCAGCACTGGGATGGTTCTGGGGAACAGCCAAAGAGCACACAGGTAGCTTAAAGTCATGTTCTCTATATACTGGATACATTGCTAGGGTTACATACATATTCATTAGCTTATACATTATTCAATCATTCCTTTGAGTTTTTGATGTTTCATTAACTCTCTTGTTTGGTTTTAGCTTCTGACTTGTCTTCAGGACATTCTGGAAATTAAGTCTATGTATTTTGTTTCTTTCTATAGTTTTATTATGTTGGTTCACACTCACTGATAGCACCAATAGAGTCGATAAAACTTTCCCAGATGCTTATGTTCTGTTTCTTGTCACTGTTACCTTATCACTTGGAGAGGCCAGTCTGCAGATGTAAGAAACAGAGTAATTGCTTTACACCATTCTCTGAGTTAGTTACATAGAAGTATTTTAGTCCCCATGTTAACATTTTGCAATAATGTATTTATCACACTACTATTCGTATGAACTATACACTGCGTACATAAACTGACAGATTATACGAAGCAGATAAAAGTAAGTTTAAGTTGCACTATATCAAAATACTTGTGATGCAAAAAGCTAATCTATGAATGTGAAAGCCAATATTATTTTATTAATATGTTATTAATATTAAATATTATCTATATTTACCCTTGGTGCTTGGTTTACATCTCCACTGGGTACTTCCTCCCAAGGGGCTGTTTAGGGGTATCCTTTCATTTCTCCCTCCCCTTGGGGATTTTTTACTTGCTCTTAGACCCATCCTTCTAACCACCTCTCGCAACAAAAGCCCCACTCCCAACAGATAGAAGAAAACGAAGAAAAATAAAGAAATAACCTTACTTTTCTCCAAGAAAGCAAATCTAAACAACCTGGCAAGGTCTGGAGAACTAGTAAGAGATTAAGTCACTCACTGTCCTCCCCTCTCCCCCGCCCGCCCCCAGTGGGGCTGACGAGCGAAGCTGAACGAGCCTTAATAGAGCCTTAACTCTGCTCTGGCATCACCGTCCGCTGCTGGTGCCAGCCCCTCCTTCTTGGCCCAGAGCGGCATCCTCCACACTCTCGCTCTCCCTGGCCGTCACCGCTAAGCGGTCTCTGCAAGGACGAGAGCTGCCCTAGCAGCTCACCTTGGGAGCAGAAAGCTCACAGACTGTGCAGGGGGAAGCCATGGGGGCGAGGCCCACGCCTCGCTTCCCTCTTGCCTTTTCTTTCGCTCTCAACCATCCGCCCTACTGGAGGCCGCGGCCGCTGCTACTTTTGCTACCGTGGCGGGCCGGGAGCTGCCTCTGCACTCGTGCACGCGGAGGGGCTAGAATGCATGCGTGGCGACAGGGACGGGAGCGGCCCACGCCCTCCCTTGTGGCGGCGGGAGCGCTTCCCGGTCCTTGCACCAGGTCAGCAGCGCTGGAAGTCACCACGTCAGGCGCCCCGAGCTGCCGGCATGCAACCACGCCTAGCGTGCTCCGACTTACTGGCAACCCCCCTCAACTGGGTCGGCAGAGCCAGAAATTCGGCAGCACTGCCCCAAGTCGCCGCCGCGCCCCCTCCTCAATTGGGTCGGCAGCTCTGAAGCTTATTGCGCCACTGCCCCACGTGGATTTGCTCCTGCCTGCGGTCACCTGGGCCGGTCCCTAACTGCTGGCAGCACCGCATACAACCACACTCAGGGCACTAAGTCAGCCACCGCCCCCCTAGTCGGGTCGGCAGCCCCGGGAGCTTATCGCGCCACTGCCACACGTGGATTCCCGCGGTCCCCGACTTCCTGTGTGCCAGCAGGTTGGGGAGCGGCCGCGGCTCCGCGCCCCGATACGACCACTGTCCCCACCGCCAATTCAACATGCCCCTAAATCCGGTAACTCTCAACCTTGTAAAGAGTAAAATGTGACCTCCTGATCAGTATACAAAGATGTTTACAGTTTGAACAGTAGAATGTTGTCACCGTAAGGTACCTTCTAGGTTAAATACCTCATGTTGTGTCATGTTTGGTAAATATCAATGTTGTTGTGACAGCCTTGTTAATGCCACCTGGCCTTGTATATTGCCTCTGCTGCTCCCAGCACCCCCTAATGGCAACCGATGACATTGCTCAGTATGTAGATGAGCTGAACTCCCATGGCGGTTAGAGCCCAGGGGAAGTGGAATTAACATCTAAAGACCCCTAGAATCAGCAAGCCATGGCACAAACTCCAAAGTACATTGAGGAGCAAGGGAGAATGCTGAGCAACCTACTGATGTTCCGCATCTCATTGCCATAAATAAACAACACTTGCTATGCATGACTCCCCTAGGTTTTCAATGAGCCAGTGTCTTCCCAGGGACTCTCTTGAGAATGGAAGCCCCAGCTCTGCCATGCGGCAGAGCTGAACACCTCCTCCTCTGTGTCATACATTAGGAGAAGCGGTGGTGTGCGCAACCCCTCAGGCCCTCCACCTAGAGCTGACCTCAATAAAGGCATTATAAAGGAGTGTGTCTCCTTGCCCATTCTTTTCAATCTGACTTCCCCAGGTGGTCTTGAGTTCCCCCTAAATCCAGTAATTCTCAGCCTGGCTTCCCCAGGTGCTCTTGAGTTCCCCCTAAATCCAGTTACTCTCAACCTGGCTTCCCCAGGTGCTCTTGAGTCCCCCTCTCCCGTGGTTCACTCCATCTCACACCCATGCAATACCCAGTCGTCCAAATCATCTGCAGTTTTTCCCCAGGGGGGTTTCTCCCTCCTTTCCCCTCTTCTTTTTCCTCATTCAATCTTTTGTTGTCTTCGGGGTGTCGACCTGCAATCACCAATTGCAGGACTTCTCAGGAGAAGTCGTTCAAGCCACCGAACTTGGCAGGGGCATCGTCTGAAATCCCTGAGAGGTCATGGAGACAAGGTTTTATCTCCTGGATCGAGCCCCCAATTTGTGAGAAATGACGCTCACTTTTAAAAATTTCAAAGGTTGATTAAACCTTAACAAAATACAACAGCAGTCTGAATAAAGAATGAAAGAAATTAGCCAGGAGACAAGACTCCCGTTTGATGCTTTATTAGGATTCAGCTCTTGGGTGGGGGGCCTGAGGGGTTACTTGCACCACAGCCATTCCCACACTGGCAGCTCCAAGGAGGAGACACAATTCAGCTTTGCAGCACACGCTGCAGAGCTGGGGCTTCCATCCTCATGAAAGTAGCCAGGAAGCCTGATATTCTGGCTCGTTGTCTAGGGGGGTCAGTCCTTTCCAGTCCTCTTGAGGTCATGGTAATGCAGGAAGATTGTTTCTAAGCAGGCTTAGGTGATGCAGGGAGATGATCTTTCATCATAGCTTGCTAGAATATGATTCCTTGTCCTTTTATTCCTCTGTTAGCTCGTTGTTTTGGTGTCTTGCATGCCTTAGTTTGCATAATACTTGGTTGCACAGCTTCCTGGGAGTTTTTTTGTTCTAGTGTGGCACAGCGTCCATGGGAGTTGCCTCCTTCTGTGGCATACCTTTCTAATGGGTTGCTTTTATTAGTTTGATTTAGCCCCCATGGGAGCAGCTTTGTTACATAGTAGCAGGGAAGTAAGGGAAAGGGTACAGGAATGTCTCATAAGAACCTTTAAAACACTTCAGAAACTGGTAAGTAATTAACATTACTAATAACCATCAGAGTAAACTAGGGGTACAAGGTTTACAAATGGGATAAGAACATTAACTGTACATAACTAAACACAGTAGTTTAACTGGGGTGGATTTCTTGAGAGATTTTATTCATGACAATGAAAAATTACCACGTACCAGCAGCCACATGCTTGTCTATAAAATGGTTGTTCGGCCTCTAATACCCCTGGGGGGGAGGGGAGGAGGGTGCATCAGGCAACCTTGCCCCTCCCAAAGTCTGTCAGTCAGCTCTTCTTTGCTGTCTACTGGTGGAAACTACTTTCTTACTGCTTGATTGGAGGTCAGGTGTTGTCATGCCATGCCTCCGTAGCAACAAATTTTCCCCATTCCCAACTGCCCCGTGCAAGGGGCACATGTACATGCCTTCTCTCCACGTGTCCTGGACAACCAAGGCTGTCCAGTGCCGAACAATACAGAGGGGGAAAGGGGACTATGGAGGGAAGAGAGGACATCTAAACAACAAACTACAGTAACATAACTATACAAAAATAAAACTTCTAACATTCACACAATATCCCCAATTGCAAGAGCCAATCATCATATTATCTATCTGTAACACCTTTCTTCCGACATATGAACTATCAACCTTACATATGACCTATGGAATTGATTTTGCTTTCTCTCTCTCTCTCTTTTTTTTTTAAAAATTAATTTTAATAAATTAACTCAAGCAAAGCCAACCAGGAGCAATGTGCTCCAGCGGATTTGCTACACATGATTAACATTTTTCTCCAACTTCATTAAAACTAAAATACTAACTGCAGACTCCTCCAGAAAACAACAGCTAAAGTGTAATATCAGCATAAACAAATCAAATGAGACATTTAATTCACTCTTCTGCTCTTAGCTATCCCAGTATTAATCCTTCTGGGTGTCACAATTTAGAGACAAGTTTAGGAGAAAATTCCCTGGAACAAGGGTTTCCTCCAAAGAAAAAGCACCTGAGCAATCCCTTTTCTGCCAAGGAGAAAATTAACAGCAGTGGATGAGAGTGAAAAAACCCAACTGTTTACTGACAAAGTGCCAGCATGGCATGGGGAAAAAAAATTTGAATACATGCTAGATATATTGAACCATCAGAACCCCACCTCCCACTCCTACACACCCACCCACAGCAGAACAAAAAACTGCAAAATGTCAGGGGAAAAAACAAACCAGCCGGCCACATGGCAAGGGGGAACAAAATGGCACCTTGCTTTTGTCTCTGGGAAGGAAAATGTTCATGCAGCAGCTAAGACAAAACATATGAGAACCTGTTGAACCTCTGCTGTTGGTCTCCTCCTCACAGCAGATGAATCTGGTGGATTTTGGTGTCCTTTCTCTAGTTCATTCAGCTTTGCCTGAGGTCTGGGGCTGGGCAGTGGTTGCTGTGGCTTCCTACAGGTCCTCATCGACCATCTCCCAGAGATTGTCTGATCTCAGACCAAAATCAAACTGAACAGTTCAAGAAAAAACAAAAGCCGTTGAAGGATTGCTGCTGCAGTCTCTCCAGGCCAGGAATAGGGGAAACAAGAAACCTCTTTCTCAAGCTAACAAAAAACCAAGCAAGTTAAGCAACAAAGTAACCGATGATTTGTACCAAAGTGAACATACTGAGGAGCGAGGCTTTGAACAAAGCCAGCGCAGGAGCCCACCAAGCTCCTGCCCCACCCCCGGACCCACCTTAAAGTTACAGCAACCTTTTCTGGGCATAAAGCAGACAATCAGGAATAGAACATCATCATAAAATCAACCTAAGACACTGGTTGAGTAGGTAACCTAGCTAAAGGGATAACAGGACTTACAAGAAAAGAACCACCAAGCTGATTTCCCAGAGTGTCCTAGTATCAGCCAGGACAGGGTTAATTTTTTACAGTAGCTGGGCACGGTGGCTTGTAGTCCCAGCTACCGAGGAGGCTGATCCTGTAGCATCACTTGAGCCCTGGAATTCTGGTCTGCCAAGCACTTCGACCACCTCATATCATTGCCAGGGGCAGGAGTAAGAGACTTGCTCCCCAGAAGGACATGCTTTCTGTTTTGGAGAAAGCATAGTGGGGAAGAGCCAGTAATGATTTGTTGCTGTCTTTCAGTGTAAACAGTTTCTTTGTCTTATATCTTTTGTTTCTAATATTGTTGCTTTACTACTCCTTTTCTTACGTCATTGCTGTTTCCAGTAAATTGGTCTTATGTCAACCTGTGATTTTCACCTTTTTGCCTCCAGTTCTTAACTCCATGCCACTGAAGTGGAAAGGGGAAGTGAGCGAATGGCATCTGGTTTGGCAGAATCTCGGTGGGGCACTGAATTGAGAAGTATTATTCCTAAACCAGGACATAAAGATATCAAGGCAAGAAAGTCACAAATATTAAATGTTAATTTCACCTGAATGAAGCCTTCACTTCTGATCAAAAATACTTAAGTAAATTTTTTTGCATTTATGGTTAAGCATTTTGATACATCTTAGTTCAGTTAGTCTAGTTTGATTTTTCTCCAGAAATTCTGAACTGCCCAGTACATGCAAATCCTAGGGTTTTTAAACTATATGAATGATGAATGTTTATTACTTATTAGACTAAATGAAGCAAATATTGTTCTGGAATGGAATTGTCTGAATCTTTTTATCTATGGGTTGGATGCCTGTTCAGGTACCTGCCTGTAAATCATTAATGACATTCCCACAAGTCCCTGAATGCAGAACACATTGGTATCCAGGTATGCAAAAGGAATAGAGGCCTGCTGCCAAAAGGTTGATGACATTACCTACATGTCCATGAAGAAAAAAACTGACTTTTACTGGAGAAAAGACTGAGAGGTAATGAAACAGTACAAAGACTACAGAGACAATGAAAGAAAAAAAACCTACTGTGTAAGCCAAATAAATGCATAAAAATTACTTACACTAAATAGAAGAGAATAAAATTTATTTACCCTAAAATGAAGTGTTTACAGTAAAATTTCCAAGTTACTCAAGTAAAAGTTCAGACACCAAAACTCTGATTAATTCTGGTATCACAGATGACCACTTAACAGTGTACAAGGGAATCAGAATGGGAAAGTGTCCTCAAAAGTGATGGCTCACTTGATGTACTTGGTCTCTATGTACCACTAGAAAAATCCCCCATAATACAGGGAACTCCAAGAGATTCAGTCTTTTCATCTGCAGAAGCCACTTGTATGAAACAGGTCTCCTTCCTTCTGTACTGAGATGCCCTTAAAATACTTTGCATCATGAAATCTACTACAACTTTAGGAATGTCCTTTAATGTTTTTCCAGTGACACTAACCACGAACAAAGAAAACCAAACACTGTTTCAGAGTGTTGTCAACTTCACTTTACCCCACATTTCACTGAAGTATTTAAGGAAAATTTTTTTCCTCCATCATTTGGAAAAAGTTCTATTAGTACCTAAGAATAACCTTTTCAAAGGGATAGAAAAGTAACATAATTACACAATACCTAGCTTATCTTGAAAATCCTAATATAAAATAGTAATAACAAATAATTAAAATACACTGAGTGTATGAAGTACAAAGGAAAATAGGTTTTAAATACTGTTGAGAAAATTAAAGCCTTTTCTACAGTTACATTAATATAACTTACAGTAGCAAATGGCTGTGCTTTTCATGGCTCAATTCATTTAAATGAGAATGTCTAGGGAAATTTCAAATCAGATTCTACCAACAGAGCTCAGTCTTATCTCTATTACCAGACACAACTAGCAGCCATGGTGGGTAAGGTTGGAACCAAATTATCTTTAAGGCTTCTTCCATCCCAAACCGTTCTATGACTATATAAATGATGGCAGGATTTACTTTTTCTGCTAGAGAACATAAACAGAAACACTGTGTAAACTATGGCATCAACTTCTTTATTCACTGTATTCTTTAAATCCCTGTAGCTAAACCAAAGAAGTGGAGAACTTTTTGTTAATAAGGTGTCAGAATGCAAGTTAACAGCAGTTCTTACCCAGCACAGCTGGCCAATAAACCCCTACAATGAGAGTAGGCTCAGAGGAGATGGGCATGAGCAATGAAGGCATGAAGCTCAGAGAACAGCCCAGGTTATGACTGACCAAGCTGTTGCAAAGAGAGCTGATTATCTCAGCACAAAGGGGACAGAGGGTGCTGTTATATTTTAGGTAAGAGTTGAGCAGATCAATTTAACTAAATTAATCAATTAAATATTTCACAGTTGAGTAGGTAACTGATGGTATAAATGCTTCTTCCCCAATTCATTAGAAGTGTGTGAAAGCCTGAATTAGCCAGACCAGTAGTGGGGAAGAGGTGGGGGTAAATATGTGGCTCAGCCCAACACAAGGTATAAAACCTGAGCAACTAACCAAAGATTTTCAGCAACAACAATGGTTTTCAGCTGGCCTCAACATTCATACCGAAAACAAAATTAAAAGCAAGGCAAGTGGGAGAAACAGCTGATTATTGCTTGCCATTTATTTTCTTTTGTTATGTTTTTGCTGGTTTGGTTTTTTTGGTGGGGATTTTTTGGGTGGTTTTTTGGTGGGGTTATTGTTGTTGTTTTTGTTGTTTTTACAACATAATTCTCTTGGACCTATTAAAATTTCTTATCATTAGAACTCTGCTGACTCTTTTGGCATGAACAGTTCTAGAGAGTCTTTGTGGTTATCCAGAATCATTTGTACGAGAAACGGGTAAAACATCCAAAGTTTTCTAACACAATTTTTAACTTTCTTACCTTTAATGGTACCTGGTCTCTTGGGCTTCCTGTATCAATTAAATAAATTATCCCACCTCCTCCAAGGAAGCAGAATTGATTTTTTTTTTGCATGGTATCATCATCCTGCTGACTGCTTCTTCTTTCCCTCATTTCTCTTTGGAGTAGACACATTAAAGAGCTACTGTTTATGTTCACATAGTAGTAAGAACAAATGAGAATTTGACATTTCAGACACTTCAAAATTTATGTAGAAAATCAGCTTTATTTGCTAGTCACAATTAATTATTCTAATCCTTACTCTGAAGATGCTATGAAATATATGAAAAAAAAAATAGTCACATAAATAGTAAAATATAGGGAAAACAAAAACAAACAAAAAAAAGTTCTAACTTTCCAGGATTTTTTAGCATGGACAGACAGATGCAATTCTTAGAAAGCTCAGTGCTGAGACTAATAAAGTGTTACTGTTTTAGCACTGTAAGCATAGTACTACAACTGCTGATGCACAGTTCACACAGCAGAAAGGTATCTGAATAATTCTACGAACACATAACATCTCTTCCCAAATCTCCTGGGTAACCCAAAATGTTATTGTATTCCATATCTATCTGTGCCAAAAAATTGTTACTGTCTCTTTAAGACTCAACACCATAACTGGGTATGTAACTGCAAGGGCTGTGGTTTTGCTGGTCCCTCAAAAAAGTTGTAGTTGCCCAAGCAGACCCTTTCTTACCTTGCCGTCTTTGCTTAAGGCAGAGACTCTGCTTTGTTCCACTACTACTACCACTACCACCACACCCCCACCCTGCCTTTGTTTCTTGCATATTGAACTGCCACAGGGCAAATTTCAGGATTGCCTGTCTGCAGTCCTGGCTGCTTCAAGCAGAGTGGAATGGCCCCACTCCAGTCTGAGTTGCTCCAGCTGGCTGCTTCTGCTGAGAAGATGAAGTGCCTTCCTAAGTTCTAGCCCTTGACCTAGTTCCAGCTACCAGACTGTTTTGGCTGCTTTTCTTGATAGAGCTGCCACCGCCAGAGAGATGGAGGAAGGCAGGAAAGGTGGAGGGGTGAAGGCTGCCACAATTTTCCCTCTGACTTCCCATACGTGGGTGTCTGTGGAGGACACCATCTTGGTGAAAGGGCCACTAAGTTATTTTGATTTCTCTTTATTTTGATCTAGTGATTATTCACAGTAATTTTTTGACTGTTGCTGTTTCACTTGTTTGTATACTGACTATAATATATGTTGGTATTATTCGCGTTTTATTGTACACATATAAAATCAAGTATAAAAATATGTTTTATGTAAAAAAAACCACAAGCAATTTAAAATTGCAAAAGCAGCTGCTGGAAAACCAAGAATTTGCAAGAGAACAACACAGCAATTAAGATGACACTGAGAAGAGGTGGGTCCCAAGCAAGATAAGTGCTCTAACAACCTGGTGATTAACACCTGATACCGACCTGATCTGATTCTCCAAGACCATGTATCTCAATGTCGGTTTCCCAAAAAAAACTACAGACTAAAAAAAAACTCACCATGATTCTACATCTCAAAGCCTGCTTCTCAAAAAAACACTCAAACTTCAATCTCCTTCTCAAAAAACTCATCAGCAGTCCAGCAGCAGAAATATGAATATGTAACAACACAAGAAAAAGAAAAAACCTGAAACTTCATAGCCTCAAGCTGAAAATCCTGTATAAAACACAGCTCTCCAAAAGACAAGTTGTGAACTTGGGGGAATCAGTACAACAGAAGCTGATTCAGAGTTCACCGAGCGCTGATCCTGGGCTTGGCATTGCCTTTAATTGTGGCAGTCCCAAAATTTGATTTTGCAAATTTTCCAATAAAAATTGTTACTGATAAAATTTGATTAATTTATTTATAACAACTGGTGACCCCGACGTGATCTTTGAATCAGGATCCCTTATCTCCCCCTCCTCCGATTGGGGAGCACCCCCGCTGAATTTACCAGCCTGACGGAAGGGAGAGGTCTGGCAAACCATATCAAAGATGAACTAAATTTAGAAAAAAACAGACACAATTTAAAGAAGCAAAGAGCTATCTCAGGAGCTCTCCCAGAACTCTGGAAAGCCAGGGGACGGCTTCCAAACCACAGCGAATTTTGCTCATGAAAGTCTAGTGCATGAAGAATCCACGCAAGAAAAGAGGACATGTAAGTATTGTGTGGTTGAGCAGGGCAATTGCGCATGAATGAGACCTGATTTTATCATAAAGTGAGTGTGGGCCCTACAGCCACAGTTCTGTCTTCCTGTGAGGGAAACGGTCAGCCACAGGGAAAGCAAGTGGTGAAATACACCATTCACGTAAAACCCAAAGCTAAGCAGAGCTTCGGGGGCTTGATTGCAGGAAGACTGAAGGGAAGGATATGTTCCAGAGAGTTCAAGAACTAGCAAACCTTCAGTCGAGTCCCAAGTATACTCAGGTGAGGAATTCCTGGTATATCCATGAGAGAGATATATTAGTACAAAAAGCGTCCTCACCTAGAGGTATCCAAGGGTATATCCAGGATAGGCCTGACAGCTTTAAGATATTTAAGATATTTTTAAGAAGGAACAATAACTGCAGAACAAGATTAAATCAATACAGAAGAACACAGGACTGCATTTATTCAAAAACTTGCACTTACAGTACTTCAATTAATAAAAAAATCATTATTTAGTCTACTATTTCTGCTCCCCATCAACCCATGCTACTGAGTAGCAAATAAGAAACCATTGTGAACCATTGCTATTGGGACCTATTAAGTTCCAGAAAAAGGAAGACTAAGAAGTATTTTGCAACTTGTTAAAATGTCTCAGATACAAGATAATCCCTAGAAAAAAAACAGGGATGGGGACACTAGGACAACAAACACTCTTCTGAAATACCCGAGTAGCTTAAAAAAGTTAGAAGGAATTTCTATATAGGGCCTCATTACTCTTCAGAAAAGTTTTGAGCTCCTACTTTTTCCCTGAATTCGTATGTGTGAGAAACAAGGCTCACACTTTAAAATTTTTTAAAGTTTAATAAGGGATAAAGCAAAAGTAACAGCACTGGATGCATACCCTTAGCTAAATGCACTTATATTAACTACAACAACTCTTCTTACATACTTTTTCATTGCATTGGTCAAATGCATATTCATGAAGAGTATACATGTTCAAACATTCCTTTGAGTTTACATGTTCTGGGAATTCTTTATCTTAGTCCGACTCCTGACCTCATCCTCTAAGAGTAGGTCCTTCAATACAGATGTGATTTTGAGTCTTGTCTTTTATCTCCTCACAAGGCCTTTGGGCTGTGGTTTGAGAGTTATTGATAACCGAAGGATCAGTGGTAGATTCCTCCTTGCTCTTTTGGTGTTATTTGCCTGGTTCATTTTAATGTTATCTTATCATACCAATGTTCTAGTCATTTTTACAAGTACTTTCAATCAACATTAGCTATTTCACTATTGTCAGTTACAAAAATAAAGGCATTAGTTATTATTTCACAACTACAATTACTTCTGCAAAAGTTAATGTTATAATACACAGCACATATCCTCTATTTTAATATTTTGCGAAAGCCTAAGATATAGTATATATTTACCACACTAAAACATACACTCTACACAGGGATTAGGGTACTAACCATAAAAGGCTGACAAGTTATACTATATCAAAAGCAGTTAAAATGCTATTACAAACTGTCTTATACCAAAATAATTTACAAAAGCAAATAATGGTGAAAGCCAACAACTAAACAGTTATTTATAACAATATGAATATGCTATTTTGAAGGCATTGCTTAATATTACTAGTGTATTTACATGTCAAAGAGCTACCATTTCACTACCCTGCCAAAAAGAAAATTAAAAACAGAAAGAAAATACCAATGGAAACTCATTATTCCATATATAGGAAACCCTGGACAACCACAAACCTAAATGAGAATATCTGTTTATCTAAGTGATGCAGTGAAATGTGACATGACACGAAACTTTAGGGGTAGTGTTTCATGGGATTTTCTTACTACTGATTCACAAGTACAATCTTAATTTAATTTGTACATAACAAATGAAACCAAAGAATTCTGATTAATTACAGCTGTGTGAGCTTTACACTATTTAATGTCTTTACATCTGCATACACTAAGTTTATTTCTTCACATTTCAGATAAATGCAGACAGAAATAAAGAAATCTCTTCTATTAGTTCTGTATATTTTTACAGTGGATTTATTTTGACTCTATATTATGCTCAAATCCCTAAATAAACAATTCATACCAAATCTGATATCAGCAAAGTCATAAACAATATATTAAAGGATACCTATTAAATAATTGTCAATCTGTTAAAACTTCCCAGTTTAGCACATTCTTGGTTGTGCTTTTCCCAACTGTCAGAACACTTCACATGTAACAAGCTTACCTTAATTCACACCTCCCATGTAGCACGTCTTGGTTATTTTGACTGCCCTAATGTTAGGAAAATGTAAGCTAAGAAAAGACCAGATACATCAGACAGACGATGTGTAACTATCACAGTCAGAGAAAATTACTCTTTCCATAATTTCTGAGATATTTCTGTTACTTCTCTCCCACCATTTACAAATACATGGAATATTTACAAAATCTAACTTGCTGAGACAAATTAATGTAATATCATAAAGGATGGATTATTCCAGGTGTTAATTTAAACTGGAACATCAAAGCAGAAAACTTAATTTTATTACACATTTGTAATTTTATTACACTGTATTATTAAAATGTGTTTGATATTTCATCTTTCCACTAACAAATATAGTTATATGCAACACAAAGGCTTCATAGTTTATAGTTTCTTTGTGGTAGTAGTGGATGCACATTCCTCAGTTTAGTTCTACTGAAATTCATAGCAGTTTAAAGCTACAGTTTACTTTAATTTTAAAGTATGAGCAACCTTTCCAACATTAGAAATAATTCACATTTTAAATGGAAATTTTCTAATGTGAAGCATGGGTGAATATTTTACTTATACCATGTGTCTGAAAGGCAAAAGAAAAAGTTCCCAAAAAAGCAAGTAATGTGTTTCCTTTGTGCATTTCAGCCAAGAGATGTTCATGTCACTCAACAGGTAACAAAAATCTCCTAAAAAGCAACACAACTGCACCCTACTGAGGAAATTGCAAAGAAACTGGAATAAAGAGACAAAGTCAGTAAGCCACCAAATACTATTTCTAGTCAACCAGGGAATTTGCCTGGGGCACAATAAAGCAGCAATACTATGGAATATTGTACAGGAGCATAAAGCTCTCTCATGAATATACACTCTTTGTTGTCCATACATGTTACTGACTACAGTAAGAGCCTAGAGCATCTCACTGAGAAAGTTAAGGCAGATTTTGAGAAAATTATTCTTCTGATATGCTGGGGAAATAGCAACCCAGGAAAGGATTTCTTTTGGCTCAGAAATTAATCATTCAATGCAGCAATGTGAAGGACTTGGTATCTTCAAGAAAGAAGAGCAGCAATCAACAAGAAGCACCTACAGCTGGCTCAAATATTCATAGCAGCATAGAATGGCCTAGGTTGGGAAGGATCTTAGACATCACCTAGTTTCAAGCTCCCTGCCATGGACAGGGACACTTTTCACTAGACCATGTTACACTAGACCAGGGGAGACCCATTCAACCAGGGATAGAACACTACCAGGCATGGGATATTCACAGCTTTTCTTTGCAACTTTTTCCAGTGCCTCAGCTCCCTCAGAGTAAAGATTTATTTTTTTTCCAATACATAATGTATATGTAATGTAATGTCTTCCATTTTGAATCCTTTCCCCTGTGTCCTGTCACTACATGCTGTTGTAAAAAGTCTCTCTCCATCTTTCATGTAAGTTCCCTTGAGGGGCTGGAAGGCTGCAATAAGGTAATCTCAAAGTCTTGTCTTTTCCAGACTGAACAATCCCAACTCTCTCAGCCTTTCCTCATAGGAGAATTGCTTCATCCCTCTGATCAACTTGGCCTCCTCTGGACTCACTCCAATGCGTCAATGTCCTTCCTCTGTTGGGGACCCCAGAGCTAAATACAGTACTCAAGGCAGGATCTCAGCAGAGCAGAGCAGAGGGGCAGAAGTCTCTCCCTTGCCCTGCTTTCCCACACTGCTTTGGATGCAGCCCAGGACACAGCTGGCTTCTTGGGCTGCCAGTGCACATTGCTGGGTCATGTCCCGCCTCTCACCCTCCAGCACCCCCAAGTCCATCTCCAATTCCTAAAAATTAAAATCTTCCAGAGGAGAACTTTGAACATAGAAACGAGCAAAACAGTTAGATAATCTTAGCCCATAGAAAGTTTTTTCTGCATCTCAAAAGTAGTAGTAATAATACATGGATTTTATCTATATCTATATCTATATCTATATCTATATCTATATCTATCTATATATATATGGAATAATATTTTGAAATACAGGGATCAGCGAAAACACAGTGCTATTCTTTGTAAGAGATAATATATTAATGAATATTTTTTGCTCATGAGCCCTCTTCTACTAATAAATATGCAAGAACTAGTACAATTCAGTATGGGAAAGCTTACTAAAATCTATAAATGTTACACACAACTAGAGTTGAATAATTCATTAACTGTTTAACACATTTTTTAAAACAGCCATGTAAATTACTGTTATTACAGGTCTAATTCTAATTTTTTGTTTTGTAAAGGGATTCCTTTTTTCCTCTCACAAACTGAAAGTTTAATTGCAAAGTGATCAACATGGTGCTTTGCTAATTAAATCAATTGAAGGATATTTAGACTGACAGCATACTAGGTGCTCAAATTAAGAGATTGTTCCATTGCATTACATATAATGCATCATTGATAAAATAACAGCCTGTTAATCTGAATTGGCAGATGAGGGAGGTGAAAAATTAATCTTTTCAGTACTGAGTTTAGTAGGTACACAGCTCTACTAACTGTAGCAGTACAGATTTCCGAACAATTAGAAGGGGTTTTAATAATGTTGTTTTCAGTTTGAAATGAGAAAAATAATACCCCTCACTAGTATTTTGCTTATGTGACCATATAATTACCCAGGATCTTCACCTATTCCTATGTTGACAGATTGCTAGTAAGTAAAAAACCTTAGAAAAATCCATTTAAGGTTAGAAACTTTGATTACACAACTTTAATAAAATTTGCTGTAAACTATCTAAATTAAACCTTATCTCTAAATTACTCTCTAGGCATTATCATCTAGATGGTGGTATTCAGTTACTGTAAAGTGCAGAATTTTCATCTACTCACTTGCAAGTTCATTTAGTCTTCTAAGTTTCTTGACACTGTTGAATGCCCACACTATTCTGGTTTCAAAGTTATCAATAAGAAAAATTATCAAGTCAATTAATAGTAGAGTCTAGTAATTGTACTTGGAATTCTCCACTGGAGCTGCAAAACCCAGGAAAGAAAAACTGCTTTACCAGTACAGACTACAAAGCCCTTTACTATAATTGAGCATAGCCACCAGAGCAGTTCATGAAAACCCTATCATCTGAAAACCAGCAGAACTACAAAGTTTAGTTCTAGCAGTATGCAAGCTGCAACCAACAGTACAGACCTGGCTTCAGACCTAAGTCATGTACACAGATGCACAGGGGTAACTGCAAGGCTCTGCCAGCATCAGTCACAACACTGCTGTGCACACAGATCCAATGTGTGAACAAAGGAGCATGTACAGATAGGATAAATAGTTCTTGAAAGTTTTTGTCTCTCACTCCAGATAAAATACATCACAGCATACAGCACTAGAAACGTATTTGGAATTGTTTTGTTAGGTCCATACACGGACATTAATGTCAGACTGGTTAACTTACCAAATGAAAGACAACACCCAGGAGCATTTTTTCCTTTCTTTTGTCCCTGTATTAAGACAGACTGTTAACAACTGACCCCCCTCTCCATTTTCATGTCAACACCAGTGAGTACGCATAATCATCCATACAGAGAAAGGAGCAGGGTTTGGATAAAATTGCAGAAAGATTGTTCCTTGATACACCTCATAAGCAAGTACACTAATGCATACAAAAGGAAATGCAAGTCTGCCAACAAAAGAAGCATGATACTGTTTTCCTATAAAATTAAGTGCTGACTGCTCATGAAATTGCTGACTCAAAAGAGCACAACTCCTCCTATCTAAGTAACTTCTATCATTATAGCTGTCCTTTCACTCAAGAAAATAACCTGTCCTGTCATCAAAGGATGAAAAATATAGATCAGATAAAGCAAGGTCAGTCAGTTTTAGAGTATATGAAAAATGCTCCAATTTTGTAAATTAAAATCCTTGCTTTCCTCAGTGTCCTTCAAAATGACTGAAAGAAAAATAGAAGCAACAGCTAAGGGTATATATTAGTATGGATACTAATATCATATAATTAAGACTAAAAATTAGTTAAGAATCTGTATCTGAAATGGATTCAGATACAGATATGATATTTTCAAGATATGACTCACAACTGAAATCAAAATACATTGATATGTTAAACTTCAGAGCTCATACTTTGTGAAACTTTAATACAAAGGGATGAACTGCTGCTTGCCTAGTTTTCAGGTTTAGAAATACTTACAACTATTATCCTGGTTGACTGATTTACCTTGCAATAATTATTCATTATTGTTGCTATGCATTGGACAAGACTAAAGCCCTTCCTTACTAATGAAAAATACCTTCCAACCAGACCAGTCCTTCATTCCTTTCAAAGCAGACTAAATCAATGTAAGATAAACTTCAACTGCGCATGAAACCTTTCTCCTACGTCACCTTTACCTGATACTAAGAAATTACTAGGATTTTATGGACTTTTTGAAAACTTGCACAAGACAATGGTGATTCCAGCTTCAAGTGGACAAAACAGCAGGCACTGGGAAAATGCTAATATGTTTGGAAGATGTCCCAAAGCTTCCTCTCCATTTCATACCACCCATAGGAAAACTGTATCATGCATCATAGATGACTTATAGGGGATGCTAAGACATTCCTGTAAGATGAGGTGCTCAAACATAACTTGAAATTAAAGAATCTGGATCTTTGGAAGAGATCCATTTACAGCATTTACAGAGTGTTCACAAGTTCTAATTTGCTTATTCTGTAAGCTGTGTTTCACACCTGGCATGTCCAGAAATAAGAAAAACCATTATAATTGGCAGAAGTGATCAAAACATTGTTGGATTTCATCTAGAAAATTATGTTTTTCAGAGACCAATAAACATTCACAAAAAAACAGAGTTGATGCTTTTTTCAAAGTTGATATTACAAATGCTAAAAATTACATTATGCCTATATGTCATATCTATATATATAACATATATATAAATCTAGACAACTCTTTCTTCTGATGGAAATTTAAGAGAAAATTTATCCCTTCAGTAAATCTGCATTCCGAGCTCTTACCTTGATCTGCTCTTTTCATTCTTTACCTCTGCTTCTCATAGCATCTGTCATAATACCCAAATTTTATTTAAGCTTTCAGTGTTTCAGTGTTTCAAACTTCTATTTGCATTGCTGTTAGGAAACAACTGCTGTTTTGGATAATCTCACTTATTCAGCAATATGATCTACTTCTGTGATTTTTTTAAAGCTACCTATTATAGTCTTGCATATGAAACACAAAAATCTGTTTCTGCTATGGGTTATCCTTTATCTATTCAGCTGAACTTTTCAGTCACTTGAATGACAGGTAGCACAGACCTGGACTCTCCCCTATTATGGTGTATTGGCTGTATATGTTATTTCCCTCTACTCTTATGCAAGACCATCAAGAACAAAGTGACCAAAGACTTTGCAGATTCAGTGTACTTGAGCAGAGGTTGACTAATGACAACCCAAAAAAAGAGGCAATACACATCAGAACTTTCTGTCACTCACTGATAACTTTTTCAAAGGAATTTTGGTAGTAATAATTTGATGCAGGCAGTATAGACCATGCACTAGAATCAACAGAACAAACCTTGAGTCTGAGAAGAGTTTATAGCATAAATCTACATTATTGTACACCTGCAAAACTACATCTATTTTGAATAAAGGTTACCAAAAGGCTACTGATTGATATTTTACTGGTAGAAAGCATTACCTGTAGTACTCAAACATTTAGGTCCCAGAAAAATAGGGTGGACCTCAATCAGGACAAATCCATAAAGAAGTCACATTGTTTTAAAAGATACATAAAGTTGTCAGCTTTGTAACTAATAAGGTACCAAGTTAACTACTTCCCACTAATACAATTGCATTAGTCTTACTGACTAACCAGTTTGAATTTAAAAGAAGCACTTGCTAGAGCTCAAGAGATTTTTCAGGAAATGTATACTTTGAAAACATATATAACATATATATATATATCACTAAGAGTACACTGAAAACCTATGTCTTGTGTAGTCTATGATTTAAGATAAGCAAAGTTTATAATTTTTCAAAGAGAATGAAAATCTAATTGGAGAAAGATGGCACAATGGAGTAAGGTGCCCCATTGATAACAGTATTTTTATTTCTGAGCCTTAGAGATTAAAACTAAAATATATTAAGCTATATCTGGTTTTGTTTTTCAGATAATCAAGGTTTGCAGGTAAACAAGGGAAAGAGAACTATTTTTTAATACACACAGTAAAAGCAAGATAAAGTCTCCATTATAATTTATTGTGAAAAACTTATAACTCAGGTATTCTTTCCACTTTACCACCCAGAATTCTACCATTGTTATTGCTATATTTATTTGTGTAACAGTAGGGCCCATAGGAGTGAAATACTGACATTGCTACTTAGATGCTTGTAAGAAAGGCTCAACTCCATACACTATGAAAAGTAATTATTTCTGCCCTACACTGTTTAACAGATAAATAACACAAGTGACAAGTGGCCCAGAGAGGCATATGCAAGTGCAGTAACTTGCTCGAGGTTATACAGCAGGTCCATAGTAGAGCTGAGAACAGGAATTGGGTGTCTTGGTATCAATTGGACTATTGTATTTACTAAAATAAGATGATCAAGTGTGATAAAAATGGTGTGTCCTTTTTAGAATGAGATTTTTGGTAAGTGAAGAAATATTTCAACATCATGTTTAGGATTAGCAGTCATCATCTTTCTCCAGACTTTGAAAGTTGATGGTACAATGACAGCTCCACTAGATAAGAACTCTTTCATAAAGGATGTACAAAAATTACAGTTTCCTTGCATGTGAAAGGCCACTGACTTCTAAAATAAGTACATTGATGTTATAAATCTGTATTGTGATATTGGCTTTTGCAAGTATTAGGATGAATATTATATGTTAAATACTTTTTGGCTATGTATGTACTTTTTTTCTTGCTAACAAGTTTTAAGCTTAAAGGAATCTCCTAGTACAAAGCAAGGAAACCCCAGAGGGCAAAGACAGTGGGGCCCAAGCTGTTATCAGCAGAAGAACAATAGAGGCCAAGCTGTTATCAGCAGCCAGGACCAGGCCGGTGGCAGCAGCGGAAGGACCAATGTGGAGCCCAGCTGTCACCAGGGCAGGACGAGGGGCCCAGACTGTTATCAACACTGACCATTTGCAGAAGAAAGGAAACCAAACTCCAAATAATTATGGTCAGCAAAAATAATGATAATCAGCAAAAATAAAAACTATACAGAGCATGTTCTAAATAGGCAGAACCAGGGAGGGGACATGCTAAATACTTCTTGAAAAAGTTTGAATATGCATTAAACCCCCACAGCAGGAGGGGATAAAAAGAGTGTTCCCAAGATACCAGGTGTGTTCCTGGCAACACTCCAGGGCACCCGGCTGCTTTAACCCTTTGCTTTATTTCCTTTGTCTACTAATTGTCTTTTTGTTTATATTAAACTTTTCATAATTTATTAAGTGAATCTCGTTTTTCACAGTTGGGGGCTCTGTCTGGGAGAAGCACCTCACCTCCAGGACCACCGGAGATCCAGAATGGGGAAACAGGCGCACCCCTGCTGAGTTCAGCAGACCCCATTCTGTTTCTCCTAGTGTGGGGCAGCGGCTGCAGGTGAAAACCCCGAGGACAAGAAGGAGAGGAATAAAGCAAAGGAAAGGGAAAAGGCTCCCTAAAACCGCGGTATTTAGCTCCATAATTCTTGTGCACGAAGATCCAAAGAAGAAAATGGATTGTAAGTAATTTTTGGGGGAGCAGAAAGCGGGGGTTGCAAGATACCCCCGGGGTTACTGGGTCTCAGGGGAGGGGTTAGCCCCTCGGGAAAGGGAGCCCAAGGTTTTCCTGGCACAATCCACTGGGATAACAGAGTAAAATGTGGATTCTCTGAAACTTTGTCAAGTTGAGGATTAAATCCAAGAAATTTGGACTTAAAACAGCCAAATTGAGGAATAATCCAAGATATTTGATTATTGGAATTTGAATCTTGGAATAATTGGGATATTTGAGATATTACAGTGCCCATAGGCAGATATTAACAAGTAACTGGGAAGTAAAGAGCACCTTATTGTCTTGCTGTGACTGAGTGAAGTTGAATGGAACAGATGTGAGAATGTGTAAGTAGATATGTGTGATTGTTGCTTTAAAGTTTGTTTTCTGGAATTGCGTTGTTAAAGAGGAAAGATTTTCTGTGCTGTGCTGAAGTGAGAGTGAGCCATTGTATTGTGTTGTTAAAGAGGAAAGATTTTTGTGCTGTGCTGGAGTGAGAGTGAGCAATTGTATTGTGTTGTTGAAGAGGAAAGATTTTCTGTGCTGTGCTGGAGTGAGAGTGAACACGAGTCTTCCATGGGACTGAGTCACACATGGAGTGATTCTCATCCTCCCTGAGAGCTCCTGTCTTGGAGCCCCAGAGTGGTAAACTGGAGCTGGGACTTGTAGTCCAGGAGCCACGGGGGTGTTGCGTCAAATTGGTTCTCAACGGGATGACGGCTCTGGTCTCAGAGCAGAGTCAAGGTTGTCTTTAGTGGTGATCTTCCCTCCGCACCTTTCCTCCTCCCGGGCAACGGGAGCTGCTTGTGGGGGAGGGGTCGCTTTGGTGAGCTGGTATGTGATTCAGCATTTGAAGTTTTTTTTAAGGTTTTTTTAGAAGTTTTTTGCTCCACTGTGGTGGCGGTGAAAGGTTTTTTCTGGGAGATAATGCTCCCAGGGCTACTCCCTGCCGAGCTATTGAGACAGAGTGGCGGGTCAGCCTCAGGAGTGCAGGGGGACTCCTGGAAGCTCCAGCTGGTGGTGAGTTGGGCCAGACCCTGATAAGGTCAGGGCACAGAGGGTGCTCTGGGGGGATGCGTTCAGCTCGTCCCTCTTGAGTAAGGCGAGAGCAGGGGCCGTCTAGGTCTTGGTGCCGCTGGACTTTTTAAACTCATTTGGAGCTCTCTCAAGCCGCAGAGCTGTGTTTAGGTTGTTCCGGCAGCTGCAGGCAGGCTGGATTGAACCACAGATGCTGGTTCGGGTTCCCTGCTCCAGGCACAGGGGGATCAGAGGAGCTCTCAGTAACTCCTGGAACCTCCTGAAGCTGTGAAACAGGCTGGGAACATGCCCAATGGTGAGGGAGCTGGGTGAGTCTCTCTGGGACCCAAGTTTTCTGTGCCTTATGAAACCTCAGGCACATTAAGTTCTGTGATTCTGGGAGTAAGGACTGGTGTCGGACTGTCTCAGAGAGCTTTTTCTTAGCCAGATGTGTGAGTGAGATATGGAGCAGTACTGGCGTACAGTATCGGCTCCAAACCAAGGGAGCTGCAAGCTGCAAGCTCTTGTTTTCCCGGGTTCTGAGAGAATTCCGTGTGTGATTGTGCTGTGGGCTTCTGCAGCAGTAAGCTGTGTCGGTGCTTAAAATTTGAGATTTCAGGAAGAGCAGCGAAGTTTAGAGAGGGGCTTGGAAGAATTCCAAGAAATCCATCCTGGGAGAAAGTGGAAAAAGAAGTAAGCTCTGTTTGTTTTTTTCTTGAGTGACTGCAATATTTGTTTTGTAGAGAAACAAACCCATTTCTTAGTATGCCTTCCAATTTCTTTACTTTAGTGAATATCGTAGAATTTTGTGGTTGATTTTAATTTTAGAGGCAAGTTACAGTAATTTGCATAGTAGTCACTCCTTGAGGTGAAAACTTATCAGTCTGTCAATAAGTGTTAGAGCTGTTAACCCTAATGTTGTTTGTGTCCCGTGCTGATGGGCACAGCCCATGGTTCTTAACAGCAGAACCTGGTGCCAGCCTAAAAGCAAAATCCTGTGCATTACTGTAAATCTCTTTACTCCTGCTGAAAATTATTTTGTCTCTCTTTTCACAATATGAAATGCTGATCATCTCTCTGATGATTGCTAAAGTTATTGTGATAGTGTGTTTAGCTGAAGATCATGCTCAGAACTGCCATGATTTTTTGTTCTTTTGAATTTTTCAAGAGAGTGCACATGTCTCTAGGAGTGCTTGTGTTGTTCTGTAGCTGTGCTTATTACAGAAGCAGAAGTGGACCTAGTTAACAGATTAGAAATTAGGATTGTTGGTGCTTTGAATTGAGAAGAGAATTGTGGAGACTCTAAACTTGGTCTATTTTAATAAGTACATGTGTTAATTTAGAGATGAGTCTTATTTTGTGAGAGAAGAGTTTAAAAACAATTGTAAGACTGGTTCTTGCTATAGATTGCAATAGTATATAAGCTGCAAGTACTGTTGAAACATAAATGTAATGTCAGAAACTTGTCAAGGTATCTACATGCTTGTAAAAATAAAAGATCTGATCATATCTTGTCATGAGAAAAGTTACACTAGAGATTATTCACATTAAGCAGCTGTGTGAGGATGGACTCCTTTGTACTTGCAGAAGAAAATTTAGAAAAGAATGATGTCTGTGTCTTCATTTCTACCTTGACTGAAGATCTGTTCAAGGGAGTGAAAATGGCAACTGCAGGTTTGTTTTAGTTGGTAAAGGTAGCTGGCTAGCTGACTGGTATCTCCGGCCTTTCTGTGGAGGTCATCTGCTCTGCATTGATGTGAGCTGTGTCTAGCGCCTTTGATGGCTTTGGGGAGGGTCCCCAAAAGGAGGTGTTGGAATTTGTAGTTGATTCTGAGGCAGAGGAATTTGTGTAGTGGAGATTCTAGAGGGATGTGGTGTAAAGAGTAGCGCGTTGAAGGTGGCAGGGAGAGAGAAGTTTGCGATCTTTCATTGGAGCTGTAGAAATTGGAAGAAGAGCAGGAAGTGTCTTGTTGACTCCGGGAACAGGCACTGGCTTGTGAGAACTTTCAAACGCGGTTAAGAGATGAGGATTGTACCAGAGAGGGAGGATATCAGGAATATCTGGAGATGCCGAATTGAGAGTTGCTGGGTTTAAGAGTTGTTTTGACTGCTTTTATGCAAAGCGGCTGTAGCAGGACCCGGTCCCTGTGAGTGGCGAATAGCGGGGCCCGGAGCAGCAGTTCCCGGTCCTCTCCCACCCGATGTGAAGGGCGCGGAGCGCGGTTTGTGAGGGGCGCTGCTGGAGCGGGACCCGCTGTTTCTGTGCCGGGATCTCGAGGGGTGCGGGGTTGCCGGGAGCGCTCACCGGCCTGGCAGCGGCACTGGGTGAGGTTTGCCACTGAGAAGTGAGCCAGCCCAGCAGCTGAGCACCAGACCAGAGCGCTGTGGACTCCGGGCGCTGCCCCTCGGCTGTGGTGGGAGCTGAGTGTGTTTGAACATGCCAGTCCTGTGTGTGAAGGGACAGCGCAGCAGAGAGAGACGGGACACGGGCTTTGCCCCCAGGGTCTGCATGCAGGTGGCAGCCTATGAGCTCCACCCTGCAGAACGAGCTGCTGAAACAGAGCCTGCTTGGCCCAGAGCTGCGGCAGCAGGGGAGGAGAGGAGAGAGATAGACGGCCTGAGGAACTGCTGTGAATGGGAAAGAAAGAACGGAACAAAAGCCGAGAAACAGACCGGTGGATGATGGGACCAAAGCAAAAGTAGTCTTGCGTGCTAAGTTCTGAAAACCTCATCAAGGTGTTTAATTTCCTGGAGTAGGATCTCTTTTTCTCTTACTTTTTTCCCTTCTTTCTTTTACTCTTGTTAAAAAGAAGGGGTTTGTTCTAAGAAATTGATAGAAGAAATTTGTGAAGCTAAACAAGTAAATATTAATCAAAGGGTAAAAAGGTAATAAATGTAATTTATTTGAAGTCAAAACTAACCTTGCCTTTCTCATTTAACTAATTTGAACACACAGAAAGAGACTGGCTCCTATGTTTACCGTTAAATTTTGTTTAACCCAAGAATTTTAAAGAATACTGATGGAAAATTTTGTTGTGATGTTTTCACTCTCCCTGTGTTATTAAGAAGTCCTTTTCAGGTACTACTGATAATTAAGGCAGAGAAGCTATAATCTGGACCAAAGAGTGAAGTTGGATTCACACCAATAAGATCAAAAGACCTGAGGACTGGACTATAACACCCAAACTAAGTGATACCAAATGGACTCTTGAGCAGAGACCAGCGGTAATGAACTGAGACAATCCAAATGATCCAAGGGATGAGCTAAGAATCACGCCTAACTGGGAAGTAAAACCAAGCCTGTATCAGTAGTTTCAAGTCCCACCTGGACAAGTTCTGGGACACTTTCGATATCCACCTTGGGGAGGAAAACTCCCAATCCAAACAGGAGGATTGGAGCTGTTTTGGTTGGGAGATCCTCATATATTTTTGCTTTTGCCTGTGATTTGTATAAAGGAGGGGGGGAGAATCACAACTTCCATCAGTGCCACATCATATACCTTGTCTAAATCATCCCAATACGAGACATGCTAGCTGGATTAAATATAAGTGTTTAAATTAGAGAAAAATAGGTATTGTGGTTCACAAAGTTAAGCCTCTCATTGTAGGAAGTGTTGTGTGCCAATTAAGAATAACTATCTACTAAGAATTACTTAAATGATAACTTTTTCTTTGCAGATGGGAAATTACTAGTGCGTGTTGAGTGGGAAATACCTGAGGAATGGTGGGAAACTGCTGTTAAAAGGTGTCAAAAAGGATTTGCGTAGAAATTAGAAAAGAAGAAGTGACAAGGAAATAGGGGGCAAGACCAGATTGGTCACTACAACTCGCCACCGAGAAGAATAATAAAACACCTGCTGTGAGCTGCAACCTCATAGGCAGAGTGGGTGGGGGTGTAAGCCATACTGGACTCCTATTATTCCTTCTTCTGTCACTTATCCTTTTTCCTTTTAGGACACCAGCAAAGCCATATTATAAATGCTATCAAAAGCTTTACATAGAAAGACACCGGGCTTCCTTTCTTATTACCCACACCAATATCAATAGTCACTGCTATAACCCATCCAAGTTAAGTATCTGTATACATAAGGAGAAAATATTAGATCACAGAAAATCTAGGAACAAGTAGGAGAGAATAAAAAGAGTGTTCCCAAGATACCAGGTGTGTTCCTGGCAATGCTCCAGGGCACCCAGCCATTTTAACCCTTTGCTTTATTTCCTTTGTCTCCTAATTGTCTTTTTGTTTCTATTAAACTTTTTATAATTTATTAAATGAATCTCGTTTTTCACATTGAGGAAGATTACTAATTTGTAACCTTGGCCAAAAAAACCCATGCACTGAATGGCATTGCTAAATTTTCAGGATTTCTATCTCCCTATATAATAAAATTATAGGGAAGGCTGCTTTAATTAGCTAACATCTCTATTACTTTAGAGGCTATTACCTGATCATAACAGCATTTAAAAAAAAAAAACCAAAAAAACCAAAACATTGAAAGTGCCTTCATTTTTAATTAGGTGCTAGTTTAAAAATGAAACCACTCCAAATCAACAACCAAAAAAATCCTTGCAAACCACAGCCATGAGAAAACACTGAGAACTCTCAATAGGAAACTAAATTGTTAAGCAACTGGAATGTTTATAATTATCAAGTTCCATGTGCAGCTATTCTGTCTCTCTACCTAAAATATTACTACTACTGTTTATGAAAATCCTGTATGACAAGGATAAAAGTTTTTTCAAGATGTTATACTAATACTTAAGAAAACAGCTATTTCACTGAAATCACAAGCAAAATAGAAGAAATTACAATGGCACAATTGTACCTTCCTGAAAGGTGACATCCATATTATTAATTACTGAGATTTTACGTGAGATGGTAAAGTTGAGACAAGTAAGGGGAAAGGAGATAAAAGACAATCTGGGCAAGCTTTCTGAATGTGCAGATTACCTATATTGTTGTAGTAGAAGATATTCAGGTGAAATAAGGGATTGTGTCTGAGCCAGCACAGCTCGTTGCTCAGTATAGTTTTCTCAGTTTAAGGTATTCAGGGAAATTCTCTACCCTAGCAAAAAAACGGAATTTATATATTACAAATCTAACTTCATATTTAAGAGGACACATTTCTGTATTGGGGTAAACTGTGCCTTTACATGCCTCAGTATCTACTCAGAAAGAGATTCTGTGGTCCAGCTTCACACGTAAGTGCCTTTTGCACAGGAGACGGTTTGAGATTTTATGGGTAGTGGATATATAACCTAGGAGCAATGGAGGTACTGATAATTGCTTTAGAGTCATCACAAAATTGAGCATTTCTGAGAATGCTCTTTCTAGGCTGTTGAGGGTTAGGTGTCCTTTTTTTTTTTTTTTTTTTTGTTCTGTCCTTCAGGCCTGCCCGGGGAATTTTTACCCATGATGTGCTGGGACAACCTAACTACTGGTACTTAAGGGACACATGGACAAAGAGTAGCCGGGCCCAGGGGGCGGGGGGAAGGGGGCAGAAAAGGAGGGTGGGGACAGTTTTTTAGCTGGCTTTCTTCGGCTTCGGGGAAGGACGTTCGTTTGCTGGGTCGCGGAGCTGCTGCGGTGGAGAGAAGGGAATTTCGCCATCAACCAGACGGAGCTGTGTTTCTTCTCCTTCTCCCCTCTTTGTTGGTGGCCCCTCACCCCCTGTCCTGCTGGGACGTGTGGCAGTGCCAGGCACCGCCGCGGAGCTGCTGATCCACATCAGCCACCGGCCCAGGATCTCAGCTCGTCCCTGCTGTTTCCAGCCGACTGTTCCTCGGAGCCCTGCAGGAGCACCGGGACTGACTGCCCGAGGGGGTTTGTGAAAACAAAACCTCTCCTCCATCCCATCTCAGCCGAGAAAGCTGTCCTGGGGTCCCTGGTTCTGTGTTCTTGTTATTGCTGTAGTTATTGTTTGTTTGTTTGCCTGGTTATACTAGTAAAGAACTGTTATTCCTATCCCCAGATCTCTGCCTGAAAGCCCCTTGATTTC
>NW_005087770.1:71106-135475 GCF_000331425.1 Pseudopodoces humilis | reverse complement strand
ACAGAACTATTTGGCAACCTATTACTAACAAAGAACTTACAGACCTTCACAAAATAGCCAAAGAACATGGACGAGGAACACATCTTTTTAGAAATTGCCTTGAAGCCATTTTCTCTGCTCATATCTTAGTACCACACAATGTCAAAAATATTGCTCAATGCCTCCTTTCCCCTGCTGAATATATGCTACGGGAAAGGCATTGGAAAAAACAATTAAAATCATTATCTGACAAATATTCTAAAGATGCAAATAGCTAAAATTTTACTGTTGAACGGTTAGCAGGAGAAAATTACTTACTAAAACCCTGAGAACAAGCTAACACTTTACCTGAGGACACACTGCAAGACATTGCTATTGCAGCAAGAACATCATTGCTCCTCACTCCAGATGACTCTAACACTACATTTTGCTAATATCAAACAAGGGGTAGATGAGAGTTTTATTAAATTTTTGGATAGATTAAAGGATGCCTTGGAAAAACAAATAGAGAGTATAGAGGAACAAAAAGAACTTTTGAGTAAACTAGCTATAAAGAATGCTAATAAACAATGTAAAACTATTTTGAGGGCTTTACCCTTGGATACAGAACCCACCACTGAATAAATGGTAGAAAGCTATACACACCATTTGTCCACTGAAAACAGTTGCCCAAGCAGTTGCTAAATACATCACTGAAGGGGTTTCTGGAGCATTTGCTGTGGTAACTTCCAGAGATAATGCTCGCTGTTTCAACTATGGGGAATTTGGACATTTTATAAAGGGCTGCCCAGAGTAGTCACCCACTCAAGATCCCCACACTCGCTACCAAAGACCCCAGAGACCACAGTGATGCCAGCAGCATTCGGGAAAGTCCCAGCACAGCACAGTAAGGCCCCACTCACAGCAAACAAATCAAAAGCCATCCTAGCTCTGTCCCAACTGTGAGATTCACATCAGACAGCCAGGACCAGGAAGGTGGGAAGCATCACAGCACATCATCTTGGGAGACTGCAAGCCACATGAGGATCCAACACACGGAAACATTCCAATGGGAACCTGGCACCAGCTGGTAACTGCACTGTCCATTGACTTTACAGATGAAGGTGTTTACCATATCCCCACAGGAAAGCATGGATCAGAAGATGGTCCCTGGGACATCCTAATTACAGGTGACACTTTCCATGGTCCAAAGGAAATTTTTGTTTTTACAGAAGTACAAACAGTGTATCCTGGACAGGAGATCTTTTTCCAACTGTGGTGCACGGACACACCCTTTTACCTTTCACAGGGAACTCCAATTGCACAAGCTTTTCTACTCCCACCAAACCGCATGGAACGGTTGAGGTTTCCCCTCAACCCCACAATAATGTTGGCACAGACTTTGGGCACAAATAAGCCTACTATTGAGTGTAGCTTATTCTGCAGGGGAGAGAAAATCTACTGACCAGGGATGCTGGACACTGACGTAGATGTGACCATCATCGCCTGCTCAGAGTGGCCAGCAAACTGGGAACTGCAGCCTGTGGCAGGCATGATTTCAGGGATTGGTGGAGTTACAGTGTCTATGCACAGGAAGCAGAATGTCATTGTCAAAGGCCTGAAGGCAAGCTAGCAACCATCCAGCCATTTGTGCTAAGGGCCCCCCATCACCCTATGGGGTAGGGACCTTCTATCCCATGGGGGACTTCCTTATGCATTCCCAGATGGAATTTCCGATTGGGGCCAGTGAGTACTGTGCACTGCCATCTACCCCTCAGCTCACCTGGAAATGTGAGAACTGAGAACCCAGTCTGGGTCAAGCAGTGGCCCCTCTCAAAAGTGTAATAGCGCACATTACAAGACCTAGTTGAAGAGCGGCTTGCCAAAGGCCACATCATTGAGACCAGCCCTGGGAACTTTGTGCTGAAAAAGCCTGGAAAGGATAGATGGAGACTTTTACATGATCTTCACAAGATCAATGAGGTCATTGAGGACATGGGTCCCCTTCAGCCTAGCCTGCCCTCACCATCAATGCTGCCTCGAGATGGGACTCTTGCCATCAAAGACTGTTTCTTCAGCATCCCGCTGCACCCCCAGGATGCCCCCACTTTGCCTTCTCTGTCCCCTCTCTCATCAGAGAGGCTCCACTGAAAAGATATCATTGGCTTTATCTACCTCAAGGCCTCAAGAACAGCCCAATCATATGCCAGTGGTACGTTGCTCACTTTCTGTCTCTTGACCGGAAACAATTCCCAGATGCAGTCATTCACCACTATATGGATGATATCCTGGTCTGTGCATCAGAAAAGACTTATTTGGACAAAGCAGTTAAAAAGACCATTGAAACAACAGAAAAAGCTGGATTTTAAATCCATGAGGACAAAGTGCAGTACACCAGCCCATGGACTTATCTTGGACTCCAAATTCATGAAAGGACCATCATACCCCAGCAGCTTGCCATCTGAAATGACCCAAAGACCCTGAGAGACTTGCATAGTTTATGTGGGTCCATCAACTGGATCCGTCCCCTGATTGGAATTACAACAGAAGACTTTGCCCCCCTGTTCCATCTTCTCTGTGGCAGCGAAGAACTGGACTCTCCATGTGCCCTCACACCAGAAGCCCGAGATACCATCACCAAAAGCCAAGAAGCCCCGTCTTCATGCCAAGCCCATCACTTCAAGCCCAGCCTGCCTTTCCAGTTTGTCATTCTGGGAAAGGCCCCTCGTTTCCATGGACTGATTTTCCAATGGGACCTTCAAATCAGAAACCCTCTGTTGATACTTGAATGGATCTTTACAAACAACCAGCCTACAAAAACAATTGCCACCTTTCAGGAAATCATGGCACATCTAATTGAAAAAGCCAGGACTCACCTCCTCTCTCTTGCAGGGTGTGAGTTCATATCCATATACCTTCCACTGACTACTAGAGACCTAGAGCATTTGCTCCAGACTAATGAAAAACTCCAGTTCACCCTGGATTACTATACAGGACAAATTTCCATCCACATACCAAAACTTAAACTTTTCAATGTAGCCTTTAATCTGACCCTGAAATTAGTGCAAAGCAGGGCACCTCTCAAAGCTCTAACTGCTTTTACAGACGGCTCAGGGTCATCCCACAAGTCTGTGATGACATGGAAAGACCCCAAGACTCAAAAGTGGGAATATGATTTACAAATAGCGGAAGGATCCCTACAAATAGCTGAGTTAGCAGCTGTCATCAGAGCCTTTGAGAAATTCAAAGACGAACCCATTAATTTAGTCATAGATTCAGCTTATGTTGCTGGTACAGCTATGAGGGCAGAACACACTTTTCTCAAATATATTTCCAACCCAAAACTACACCAATTGATCTCTGCATTAACTCATTTAATATCCCACAGAAAGCAACTTTATCATATCATGCATGTGAGGTCACACACTGACCTGCCAGGTGCCATCATAGAAGGAAACAGGAAAGCGGACACTTTAGCCATGCCAGTAGGAACTGCTAATGTCCCTGACATCTTTGCTCAAGCAAAGTTGTTACATGCATTTTATCATCAAAATGCACCTGCACTCATCAGAATGTTCAAGCTCTCAAAAGATCAAGCAAAAAGCTATTATTGCAACATGCCCAAAGTACCAGAATTACCAGATCCCATCTATGGGTACCGGGGTCAATCCCCAAAGCCTGAACAGCTGTCAGCTGTGGCAGATTGATGTGACTCATTTTCCATCTTTTGGAAGGTCTATATATGTGCATGTGTCAGTTGACACGTTTTCTGGAGCAATGTTTGCATCAGCTTACATAGGAGAAAGTGCCACTCACACCAAGCATTTTCTCCTTGCATTTTCCACTCTAGGAGTCCCAAAAACCATCAAAACAGACAATGGACCTGCCTATACCCCTCGTAGGTTAAAAGAGTTCTTCAATGAGTGGGGAATAAAACACAATACAGGCATACTTGCAAATCCCACAGGACAATACATTGTAGAAAAGACTCATCAAACCCTCAAAAGAGTCCATCAACAACAGAGAGAAGCAGAAATTACATCCCCTGTTGAGAGACTTTGTAAGGCACTCTATGTCATTAAGTTCCTAAATTGTACAGCATCTGAGCCTGACCCTCCAATCCTGCACCACTTCTCAAATTCAACCCAAACTAAGCTCACTGAGAAGCCACCAGTGCTAGGAACCTAGTGTCTGGGCCTTTCCAACTGATTACCTGGGGAAGAGGCTATGCCTGTGTCTCACTACCATCTGGACCTAAATGCTTCCCAGGAAAAAACATAAAACCGTATCTGCACTGCAAACTCTGCCCACACAGACACTAACAAGAATTCTCCTGAGTAAAATAGAGACTTCCACAAAATCAGACCAGCTCTGCATGGAGACGAAGGCGTCACTGATCATCCACAAACCAGAGAGAAGACCGCACTGTCACAGAACAGCAGACAAAACAGAAAACTGACCAAGATGCTGCTACATCAGTCAAGCCATAGGCCAGATGCAGTTTGTCCACAAATTGCTCCCTAGTTTATATGTTGTTACCCCTTTTCCCCAAAAAACCCTCGTGGCCCCCTTCTTCAACCCTTGCCAGAACCTCCCTAAACCCTATACCTACCTCCCCCAAACTCAGCTTTTAGTAAATAGAAAAAGGGGGGAAAAGAATGGGGAAAAGGGATGAGGGAGAAAACCCTAAACCCCCCCCTCCACCAAAAAAATATAAATTTTGCTGTCAGAAGCCTCATCCTTGTCCAAAGATGAAAATTATCTCCGTTGGTACTGCTCTCACTGCTGTCTGGATGCTCTTCACTGTGCCACATGCCTTTGGCTGGATTAGCCCACAGCCTAACCATAATGTTTGGGTGACCCTAACAAGGACACTGAAACAAGATAACATGTGCCTATCTATGGGCAGCATTGACAACCCACTTTCTACGTGTCTAGCAGGGATTCCCTTGCTAGCAGATGACTGGCCTGTCTCTAATTCAGAGCTCCTCTGCACCACAGGTAAGAGGCCCAATCCTCTTGTAGACACTTGGGATGAGTGGACAAAGATTCTGCCAAATGCTCTGGAGGAACCCCAAGAACTGGACCTGCTGGGGTCCTCCAAAGCAACATACTGTGTCAAATTTTACTTTAGATGACCAAGTCAACATTGGCCAGGAATTGACCAGGCAAAAAACACGTACAGGAAAGATATATCACCAATTAATAAAGCTTACAATAATTTAAATTGGTGTAATTACACCAGCCGCATACTTTGTGTCCTCTCTCCACCCCAAAGTGTTGCCCCAGGGAATGTTTTTATCTGTGGTGACTGAGTATGGGCTGGGATTCCCTCATGTCTCCACAGGGGTCCCTGTAGCCTTGGCAAGCTTTCTACCCTCACTCCAAATAACATAGTTACATAATTAGAAACAAAAAACTGAATTGGCATGCCAAAAAAGATCCTGCACTGAATTTGGTGAAAATTGCAACAGCCCAATTTACAATTGGAACATAGGAAAGCGAGTCGTGGCCTCCCTGTTTTACCCATGGAGAGCTGCAGCTAAAGCCCTTGGTGACATAAATCACCTGGCATGTTGGCTTAGCAAGCAGGGCAACGCAACATCTGCTTCCCTGAGCGATCTTTTAAAAGGTGAGGAAACCACGAGACACGAATCTCTACGGAAGCAAGCAGCAGTCAACTTCCTACTACTCACCCATGGACATGGCTACGAGTACTTTGAAGTGATGTGCTGCTTCAATGTCTCTTCACATTCAGAATCCATCCACACGAACATCCAGAAACTGAAGGAACTAGTGAAGGACTTAAATGTGGAAAATACCCCGCATTGGGTCAATGACCTTCTCAGTCACGATTCTTCCCCTTCCCAATTCTCCCCTTCCCTATAAAAATCCCAGCTTTTGCCCAGATCAGTGGTTAGATCATCACTGGCCCCCTTTGCTGAAGCCTGCATTAAAGACTTTCTGTGGAACACCATATGATCTTCCTGTCTCTTGTCCGCATGGGCAGGGGTAACCCCTGAACGGAGCTGGCTAGGCTGAACAGAGCTGATCAGAGAGCAGAAATCACTTCTAGAAGAGCTGGTCATCTTGAAGACTTGGCCCATGCTCCTAAGGGTTACCCCTGGCTGGAGACTGCCTGGAAACCCCAGACAGCGGCTCTCTCCCCTGGGACATCTATCTGGGTTGTTGCCGGCAGAAGCTGGGGGTCTGGCAGGCCCCCAGGACCCAGCCACAATACCCAAGATAAGGAAGAAACTAATAAGGACAACTCAGCAACTGTCCTGAATCTGCTCTGGCTGGGTAAAAGGTAATTCTGGAAAGGAAAGATCACAACCACTGACCCAAGAAACCAATCAATTCAAAAGAGAAAGAGCATGCATTACTAATTAGCATGAGAAGTGAGAGAAATATTGACCAATAGAAGAGAGAATATAAATTAATAAAAGAACCAGGTAACTTGTACCCAATGAACATTAATGGTTTTGTTTATTAAAATGTATACACAGTGAAAAGTTTTGGTAGTTGTGCTGACTGTGGATTTGCTGCCCAGCTTCCCTTTCTGTGCAGCACTGTAAATAAATCACATACCTTGACTGTGTGTGGATTGGCCTATTACACACCAGGTGAAAGAACCTATTTTGGGACAACACTTTCTCTGCTTCATTGAATCTATACTAGAAATATTAAGTCTTATTCTAGTGCTTCTTCACATAGTACTTCATATCTATTTACAGGTACTACATAAAGAGATGTAGATCCCTGTAGGTAAGGACAATTCCACTGAGATCAGTAAGAGCAAAAATGAGCAAAGGACCATTTTTTATTTCCTATTTTATTTTACCATGCAAACCTCTTTCTCTTTTACTTAGTTGCAGGTTCATGTTTGTTAATCACATCACACAGATTTCTCACTCTAATTGATGAATTAGCAGAGTATCTCTTCTTTGGAGAATGCCTGCCAAGGAATAATAAGTTTTAAATAACTAAATGGCATATAAACCCAGTGCCCACTTTTTTAAAGAAAAAAACCTTCACATTAGTATCAACTCATACAACTGGTGTTTTTGTTTGAAGATACATTTTGCTTCTACAGTTCTTGTTTTGTCTTCTTTCCTAATTAGCACGTCACTTAGGAACCTAGTTGATCATGCCAAATTCTAGCATTATTCATTCTTTCATACAGAGTAGCATTGAATAGGCAGACTGTATGGATTCCTCTACCATTTCTTTGACCATTTCAGGGATATTTACTTTCTTGTGTACTGGAGAGTCATTTGAATGCAGAGCACTGACACTTCTCTGTGTAGCATTGTTAGCACCAGGATGCAATTTTATTTATTAAAATACAGAGTACAATTCCTGTAACCTCCTCAGAGCCAGAAAAAACATTTGACATGTGCAAAGTGGACAAGCAGGCTGGGTTTTCTTTCTTTGTGCTAGTAATAAGGTATTTCCTTATAGCTACACAATCTTACTACATATGTGATACCAAGTTATGAGCTATTTCTATTCCTCCACCTCCCTCCAAAAATAACTGTAATAGCACTTTTCTTGTTTAACCATGAGGCAGGCCATAGATACCCCATTCTCTCCCAACAACTTTTGCTCAATTAAATTTAAAGGTCTGCTTACATCGGTAGGGAAAGATATAACCTGTGCAGGTACTGCACAGATCTAAAATAATTCTGCTAAAAGGTCTGCTATTCTTGGATATTTTGAATATCTGTATTTAGCTCTACAGAGTCACACAGTTTGAAGGCCTTGGTCCCCAAAATAGGGACAGAGTAGCTTGCCAGGCAATCATTAGCACGTCATTGACTTTGAAATCTTCACTGTTCACTAACCCACCCTCATACAGGAAGCAAAAGCTTGAGTACAAAAAATTCCACAAGTAGGGAGGATGTCATGTTATTTTCCTAATGTTTTCTTCCCTCAGTACATCCTTCTCAATTGCAACTTTCTATTACCAGAAAACTTAATAACACATTGAACACTCTCCTTATGGGCCAAGAAATAAAATTACCTGTAAAATGAACCATAGACATAAAGAGATGGAAAACCGTACATGTACATGCAATCAAAAACCCATTCAGTAAATATGAAGAAATATACGTGATCCTAATTAATCTGCTTGATATGCTACAATCAGTTACTAAAGTACAGTCATGTAATCTGATATGTTCTGGGTTGGAAAAACACTTTGTAAGGTATAGAAAAGATGTCTTTTCAAAAAAGGATGTATTTTACATCACCAGTCAGACCATATTTTTAATACTGATATTGAAAAATAAGTTTGTATCTTAAAATTGACAAGGGAATTTAGTTGGCATCTCAAAATACAGAAAAATCTAGCTTTTTTTAATTCCTCTGCTTGAGTTTGGTGGCGTTTTTTGCCTTTGGGTCGGTTTTTGTGTTGTTCTGGTTTGCTTGTGGTATTTTTTCCCTCCCTCCTTAATAGTCTGAGCTACAATTGCTTAAAGTTGGTGTTTTACCTCAGACTAAATCACAAAACCCTGTCTATTTTCCAGATTCAAAACTAGCTGCAGCTTCTAGATAAGCTCGTTGAATGCATTTCTGTAGGGTACATACCCATGACCAAGAGTATATTGTACTGTTTGCTCCATCTAACTTAAAATTACAATTTTTTAATTGCTCATTGGGAAGAAAAGGGAAAAAACAAAAGTGTTTGTATATCAAGTAAGTATATTTTCTGATTTGAGAGATACCAGAAAAAGTGGTACTCAACCATACATAAAATGGCCTGGGCTGGAAGGAACCTTAAAGATCATCTAGTTCAAATCATCCTGCCATGGACAGGGATACATTTCACTAGACCAGGCTGCTCAGAATTCCATCCAACCTGGCTTTGAACACTTACAGACATATTTAGTATTACAATGCTAAAGTAACAATAGGTGGGTGTTACTCAAACAGATTTCAACATTCCAGCAAATTTTGTAGAAGGTAATCCATTTACACCTTAAAGCCTAAATATCAGTTTAAAATTACATTGCCAGAACACAAAGCATGCTTTAATTTAAGAGCCAAAGTCCATTTCAAGAAGCTTGAGGTCCAGTGACCATATCTACTTAGATCGGAGCAAATACTGTTAATTCTATGTATAGAATTAAATAATTAATAAATCTCTATTCTTCCAACAACATTGGGGTATTTTTTAGTTCCTTGCAAATATACAGTGATTAACCTGTCAAAATGAGCTTTCAAACTTATTTTCTCTCATTCACATCTACTTACAGAAAGTAAAAGGTGAACCTTAACATTTACCTATACTCTAAGTTTGTAAAATTTATAGGTACAAAATTTCTGCTCCAAGAGCAACAGTCAGGGTTAAAAAGGGATTTTGCATACTGATATGAATCAGATTTCTAAGCTTTTCTATTTGGAGTACTGTGGGCTACTCAGTACAAGAAAGTCAAGGAGCTATTGAAGAGGATCCAGCAGAGGCTGGATGATGAGGGGTCTGGAACATTTCTCTTATGAGGAGACTGTGGGAACTGGGCCTATTTAAACTAGAGAAGACTGAGAGGGCATTTCATTAATGCTTATAAATATCTCAAAGTCAGTTGTCAAGAGGATGGTGCCAGCCTCTTTGCAGTGGTGTCCAGTGACAGGATGAGGAACAATGGACACAAACTAAAACACATGAAGTTTCACTCAATGTAAGGGAGAACTTTACGCCAAAGGTAAAAGAGCATTTGACCAGCTGCCCAGGGAAGTCGTGGAGTCTCCTCCCTGAAAATGCTCAAAAGTCATCTGGGTGCATTCCTGTGTCACCTACACTAGGTGAGCCTGCCTTGGAGGGTGGGTTGGACTGGATGATCTCCATAGGTCCCCTCCAATCCTAAGAATTCTGTGATTAGCTGAGATCTCATAAAGTGAAGATTACTGAATGCAACACTTGACATTAAGACAGAATTCAGCAATTAAAACATATTAAATGATTTGAGGTTTGAGGGGGTTGGAGTATTCTTTTTACTTTGCATTAAATCACTTTCCTAAGTATAAACATTCAACAAATTATTGTGTTCTACAGTATACATTCTCCATATTTTCAATCTTACTAAGTACTTACAGCTTCATTTGCTGATTTCTTTTGTCAAGAATCTCAAGTGCACACTGAATTTAAAACACTCTTTGTTTCCCCTTTTTGAAATCATAATCAAACAAAATATCCTAGGTGAATATCTCTAATTTAGCATTTCTCTGACCAATATATTTACATTTGTGATGATAAATACTGTAATGTAATGATTTGTAATAATGTCATTTTGCTTAATATGCTCATAAATAAAAAAAAATCCATCGCATTATTCATTTTAGATAGTTGACAACTTCCTTCTCCCCAAAACTGTCAATGTCGTAACTTTTACACTTCTTGTTTTTGTACTTCATGAAGAGTCATTGCCAAATATTGTGGATGCTAACTCTGAAACAGAGAGCACGGTGCCTGTGGAAATTGCAGGCCGCATAGCTTTCTCAGTCTTGCCTGGAAAAGTGGCCTGGGAATTCATAAGGAAGAATTAAAACAATCTTTAGAGATAGAAAGCAGCCTTGCAGGTGCTGTTTGTCTGTTCCTTGTTTTCTTGCAAGAGAAAGTCGAGGGGTGATGAACCCCACTGACCAATGATGGTAATGTGTTAGTTCACTAACCAATAAGAGTTTTCTTTTCTGTACTTTTCACATATCGGTCTATAAAAGAGAGCTGAGGTAATAAACCGAGAGAGAAACTTCTCCAGTTCTGACTCCACGAGAGAGTCTGTGTCATTCTTTCGCCGTTCCCAACAGAGCGACAAAATATTGCCACATAAATCTTAAACCTGTATTTTCCAACATACTTGCATAACACTGTAATACAGAATTTACACTGTTCAGGCAATATATTGAAAACAGTCTGCTCTCTCAACAGCATCAGCTGTGCAAGAAGTTACTTCTGTTTTACTGTGGTCCCTTGTAATAAATAGGTTTTGCAATGCTTAGTGCTTTTTCAAGCATTGGGGGGCATGCATTATTCATACAACATATAAGCTACCTAAATATCCTTCAGCTGGTAGAACTGTGGAAGAAAGCTTGCAATATGCATATTTCATGAGATAGTTTGGTGATAGCCATTGATTTTGACAGCAGGACTGTTCTATATTTTAAATATTTCTAACTTCTTCACAGTGCATTTTCACAAATCAGCACCAGAAACCTGAAGTGTTTTGTGCAGAAGCAGATATTCTTGGAAATTGGTTCTTACTGCTTAAAGGAATGCATGCTTCATCTTGTGACTCAGGACCTAGGTTTTTACTCTTCTGTTGCCTGCATTGATCTTCCATACTACTCATTCTGCCTCTTGACCATGGTCACTGGTTCAGGATAGTGCTAAGACTGCAAACACATACCAACTATGACTTTTTTTGGGGAAGAGGGAAGACTCAACACACTCCAGTGGTTTCCACAACCAAATGTGTACTCAGTCAGGTTTTAAACACAGAACATTCAAGAACTGGATGTTGTTATGTAATTTGGATCTGTCATGTATTTCTATTAATGTAAATAGCATTGCACCAGCTGTTATGGGTAGGTGTTTTGGAGACTTTGTGCAGAGTTTTTGGAGGTTTGATGTTTTCATAAAGACATTTCCATAGAATATACATATACAATGTAAAACAATCCTTGTATGGCTTTTAGTGCTTCCTTAAGGAAAGCATGAAAAATTTAATACCCTATTAACATTAATTATAAAAATGGTTCAACTTCACTTTTCATATTTAACCAAGATCACTTTGTGTTCCAAAACTGAATTTTTGAACAATTTCTGGACTGTAAAATAAAATCTAACTTGTGCTGGTTTTGCATTGATGGACATTTGGGGAAGATGTAAGAAACCACCCACTGAAGTGACATCTCTGAGAGAAGCTGCTGGGAGCTTCCTCTGTGCCTGGAAAAGGCCAATAGCTGGCTAGTTCTGAGAACTGACAACATTTTGAACAATTTAGAAATTAGATCTACCTCTGTGAGATCCACATTTTAAAAACGGCAAGCCTGGGAAATCTCTCTCTTGGCTTCCAGCCTCAGAAGGTAACTGAGCTCTGGTGGGGCCGACCCTGCTCCCCCACAGCCTGTGTGGCCTGGGAGGGGGCCAGGCCAGACCCAGAGGCTCCTGGGCAGGGGATGAAGGCTGTGGGGAACTGGCCCCAGGCTGGGGCAGGCCGTGCCACGGCTGCTGACATCTTGATGACACTAAACCCCGCTGGCCCGCACCAACGGTTCCAGGCCAAGCCAGACCCAACTGCCCTGCCCTCCCCCCCCCTCCACCCAGAAGCTGCTGGGCAGAGGGAGGGGCCCAGAGCAGCCTGAAATCCAACAGCGTGACTGCTGTGGCCACTGAGCAAGATATTAACCCTTTCACTATGCAGATGAGACCTGCAGACCTTTTTTCTCTCTCCAGGGAGAGAGAAAACACTTGAACACTTATATTTTTTCTCTCCAGGGAGAGAAAAAGAGTGATGACACATAGAAAGACAAAATGAAGACACCAAGGTCAGTAAAGGAGTCAAGCCTCAGATGGAAGGAGAATGAGGAGATGCCCTACCGGGGCTGAAAGCTCTTTTGGTAGTACCATGGAGATGGACAATGATATACTGAAATATCCCCTTTAATTCATGAAAGACTATGGGGGGATGAAGTATTCTGTAGATGTGAGCAGAGGCATCCATTGACAAAGCCAAGAAGACATTGGAGTAGCTGTGATCCCATGAGAAGCTGAACAAAGAGAGAGATGAGTGATGAAGACCCTTTGCCCCACGGAGAGAAGAAAAACCTTCTGTTCCCAAAGACGATCACAGAGACAGACGAATAGAACCTTTGCCTTTTAACAACTCATCCTTAAAATAATACCCCATGAGTTTGTGGCCCATGGACACACCTCTAGGAGGGCTGTAAAAACGGGAGGAATTTTGCCATGCAGAACTTTTCCTGGGCAGCTGCTATTTGTGGAAATGAAAAGCCAAAGTGGAGAAGTCTACATGGCATGACAAGAGAAAACCTCTTTCCCTACAAGAATTAATGAAAGACTATTGTATAGCTGGCAACTGATTTAACATCCCAGGTTTTGTCTCTACATTGTCAGTTGGGAAAGGAAAGAGGTTAGCCAGTGGGAGGAAAGATGTTCTGGAGGTTGTATTCTGATGCTTCTTGTTCTTGTAGCCCTATTAATACAGTTTCTTTATACCTTTTAAGTTTTAAGCCTGTTTTGCCCTTCTCTTAATCCATATCTCACAGCAAGATATCAGTAAGTGCATTGGTAATTTTAGCCTGCACTAAACCCACCACATTATTTGGTGTGTTGGTCAGGAAACTCAAATTAGTGAATCTAAGCCAATATAGACTCAATATAAGAATATATAGCAATAATTCCAGCAACTCAAAATACTATTTTTATGAAGGTCTTACAAATACATTAGTATGAAAAATATTATATGCCTCAAACTGCTTGCTGAGCTTTATGCAAGGTAGGTGACAGTGTTCTCTTACTTCATTCTGTTTGAAGAGAACAACTGAACATTCTGCTCAGGTGCATTAAGTTCTCAATTTTATTTCAATCCAAATGTATTATAAAAGTATGGGGAGTGGATTATGGATCTAAAACTACTTTTTTTTGCAATAGAATACAGAGATTTCAGATTAACCCCAAACCAAAAAGCAGCTTGTTTCTAGTCCTGCAATTAACTTGCTATCTTCTAGATACTTTAATAATTCAATTTTCAACTAGTCTGCTAGCTCACATTTTACCATTACAACAGAGATGTCCTCTCCTATGTGAAACATTTTTTCTAGTTTATTAATAGTGTTGAATCCTCAAGCACTTTTCATAAATGTACTCTAAAGATCAGTAGAAAATCAAGAAGAAATAAATAAAAAAATAACATAATCTCATAGAAAAAAAAATGCAGAATTGGGAATACATCCCACATTATTTGAATTCTTGTTTTCTGTACTATTTGATGTTTTTCCTGTACTTTATTATTCTCCCAGGAGACAGAAATTTCTTCAGTCCTTCTATAACTCTATCCGGGGAGGTTTTCTGAGATGAGATACAAAATAATAGAGATAAATGTACTATTATTATTATTATTATTATTATTACAAATAATATAGAATGAAACAGGTAAAAGCAAAACTAGCTAGCTTGTTTTCTATTGTTTCTTATACATTAATTTATTTGAAAGCTTAAGCACATTTAACATTTATAGAGTATTTTTACAGTAAGGTGAAACCTAATGTGAGGACAAACAAGATTAAATGATACATAGAAACTAAAGAAACAGCAGATGCCACCAGGGAATCCTAGCAGAGGTACTGATGAACACTTCCAGTCCTTCTTAAGTACCAGAACAACCCAAGGACATGAATTATTTTTTCTGGCATAATTTCAGCAATACAAGGAGTAAAGTTGTTTAAGCTTTCAGTGAGAGCCCTAAGTATTTTCTGCCTTAAATTAACTCACAAACATACTTTCATAGAACTACATTACTTCCATAAACCACTTGTATTAATACCTATGCAGAGAAGGAAGGGGAAAAAAAATCAGCTTTTAGGGATCATTATATTTGTTAGCTGTTCCTTAAATAAGAATTCCTCTACCAATAAAAATGCTCCAGACAGCAAACCCTCCCTCTACACAGCTACAAAAGTTCTCTCCAAAGAAACCCCCCAAAGTCAGAAACATCACAACTTCCTCCAAAGATAAAAACCTCAACAACGAAAAAACCCCAAAGCACAACAAAAACGACCTACATCCCCACCCCCCAAAAAAACCAAAAACCAATCAAAACCTTAACCACCAGAGAAAGAGCTTCTATCAAGTTTTGTGTGCTTTTGTTTTTTTTGGTGGCTGTCAGGTTTTTTTTGGTTGTTTTTGTTGGGTGTTTTTTGTTTGATTTTTGTTGTTGTTGTTTTGTTTGTTTCTTTTGTTGTTGTTGTTTTGGTCTTTTTTAATTCTGAAAAAGATGTATTTTCATTCCAAGGAAGTTCATAACCCACCACAAATTTCATTCTTTGGTTTAGGAAAAAATATCTTAGTAGTAACTAGGAAAAACTTCTCTGAAAAACTGGAAGACATTCAACCAAATGACTAAGCACTAAGTTGAAAGGAGTAAATCTTGAAAAAGATCTGTTTATCTACATAATGCCTCCTCTCTCATGCCGAGACATAATTCCCATTTAATCTCAATTACCTTAATAGCATATATGTGAAAACAGTTCATTTAATAATCAAGCCCTTTTTCTTGAACTCTGTCCTCTAAAACTGGTTGATTGTATAGAACACATAGAAATAGAGAATGTGATGGAAGTTATTTGCAGGAGTCAATCTGTTCTACTACCTTGAAATGGAAAGAATTGGAGCTGACCTGTTTTTGCAATGAAGGAAAGCAGCACTGATACATTTCCACACCACAGCAACCATAATCTGCATAATCAACTTAAGAAAAACCAAAAATAACAATAAGCTATTGAAAGTTAATATTCTTGTTAATATATTACTAATAAAAATATTTTATAACATATACTAAACTTCTGCACAAAATTTCCTCACTTTCAGCTCAATCTTTCTACACCCATCACATATAAGATCATTAACAAAACCCTACAGGGGATGCTGATTAGTACAGTTATCTGTTGTTCAGATAATACAAACAATTTTTCTTTTTAATTCTCAGCAGAAGAGTTTCAATATGGTCTCTTTAACTGCCAAAATTAAAGACAGATTTTTTTATTCCAAAACTGAATAACTCTCCCTCAGAAGTAATTATTACAGGCAACAGCCAAGCCACTGTGAAACACAAAAAGCAACATTTTCACTTAAGAGAAGGACCAAAATAGCTAAACATCCAGCATAACAAAGGGAAATTCAAATCTTTATATAGTCTTTGTATTTTCTTTCTTCAATTTTTAAGTACACTCCATGAATTCTCTACAAGAATTTGCATATACTTAATCTTTTCTCCTCTACATATATGTATGGATTTAGCAAAACATGTTCCTAGAAATTATAAAAATTATTTCTGCTGCTTCTGACACACAGGTTTGAAAGATTTCCATTTGGAAATGGACCCTCCTGTATGCAAGAGGGGAAAGACATTCTCTTCCTAACTAGTTTGTTTTCATAAATACGGGTCTCTAAATTAAACTTCAAAGTCAGGCCTATATTCATGGTATTCTTCAAAGTCTACAATCTTAATAATTGTATAAAAATCAGAGTTTGTTAAACTGAAATTGCTTGAGATTAAGTCTAGCAAGTTGCTTCTGTTTGATGCTAAAGGTAATATAACTATTAAGTCAATAATAAATATAGTGTGGCAATCACTTTAAACCTGAGGATTGGTTTATCTTTGTGCACAAAGGTCAAAATACATTATATTCTTTATTAAATGGCACAATTATAAGTACAAATTAACGTTCTGAAGATTTGCTCACCATGGCTCTGGTTAACAGTGTTACTAGAAAATCAGTATTATATGCTATGATGTTTAGTCACATTAATTTGCAATCTCCATGTAACATTTATGTAATCTACCAGTACTCACAGTTGTCCTGGTTTAGGGCAAATTTGGGAGAAAACCTCCAGTGGGGCTCCACCCCCGGGAAGCAAACCCACATGGCCCTTTTCTCCCACCCCCCAACCAGTTCGGGAAGAGATTTCTCTGAGAGAAGTGGAAAAAACCTGTTTATTTCACAGGCACAGCACTACCCAGCACAAAAATGAATGATATCAAATTACAAAACCTCTCGCCGTTCAGAAGAGATGACAAACTTCAGAGGGTCTCTTTCCTGTGGGTGTTCGCTCTGTTATCAGTCCCTCTGGTGCTGGAAAATGCCGCTGCCCAGGCTGGGCTCCCGGTAGTCCACGGGTGCAAGCTCCCGGTGCTCCCCCGAGTCCCCAGTCCAGAGCAGGTTCGATTTGTTTCAGAAAAAGGGAAAGAAAACAGTCCAGGAAGACCTCTCTGCTCCGGCTAGTTGGAAAGCCAAGGTGATCTGTGTCTTGTTGTCTGTCTGTGCTGTAGTCAAAACTCCCGATGCGGGGGGGAGCAAGTACAGTCTCTGATAACAGACTCGGTGCTTCTTTTCCCCTCACTTTTACTCTTAGATGGAATTTTAAGAACACAAAACCTGTGTCTGGCTTAGGTGGACGAATGGGGATACAATTTAACATCATAATCAACCCAGGACAATAGTACATAATACTAGTAACATGAGAGGCAGTGCAGAACAGGGTTGAGAGAAGATGCTACAGCTCTTGAAACTAGCAAATGTTTACGGTGAAGCTATAGCACAAATTTCAATGCATATTCCTGTGAGAACAGATCTTCTTAAAGCTTTTCTAGACAGAACTTAATAAAACCTTGGTCTTAAAATCTTAACTAGATTTAAATGGAAGGCACACTATTAAGTTTTACTAATTTCTGATTCTCAGATTACTTTGTAACTACTGCTTTAGATCCTTAATGTAAAGGTGTCTTAAGCATAAGGAATGTATTTTGCACTTGGCTTTTTTTATACCTTCTATTCATTGTGTTTATTTCTAGTAATCTAGAGAAATCACACCTGCACAGAATCACAGAATCAATTAGGTTGGAAAGGACATCTGAGATAGAGTTCAACCTTTATCAGAACATCACCTTGTCAACTAGACCAGTGCACTGAGTGCCACATCTAGTCATTTCATCAACACCTCTAGGAATGGAAATCCATCACCCCCCTGGGAAGTCCATTGTCATGCTTAACAACCCCTTCAGTGAAGAAATTCCTTCTGTTGTCCAACTTGAACCCTCCCCAGCACAGCTTGAGGCTATATCCTCATCTTGTTGCTAATTGACTGTGAGAAGGGGCTGACCCCCACCTTGTTATAATCTCCTTTCAGATAGTTCCAGAGAGAAATACGGTCACCCCTGAGCCTCCTTTTCCCCATGTTAAACAAAGCCAGATCCCTCAGCTGTCTCTCAAGGGACTTACCCTCTAGACCCTTTGCCAGCTTAATTGCCCTTGTCTGGACTTGCTCCATCACCTCAGTGTCTATCTCTCTATCTCTATCTATCTATCTGTCTATCAGTGAGGGGCCCAGAAACAGACACAGGACTTGAGGTGTCATGTCAGCAGTGCCAAGTGCAGGGGGACAATCACTTGTCCAAGGCCTTGGTCCTTTTGGTCACACTGTTCTTAATACAAGTCTGGATGCCATTGATCTTCTTGGCCAACTGGGCAGACACTGGCTCACGTTCAGCACCCCCAGGTTTTTTCCCACTGGGCTGCTTTCCAACTGTTCTTTCCCCAGCATCTAGCGCTGTGAGGAGTTGTTTTGCTTGAAGCATAGAAGCTCAACCTTGGCCTTGTTGAACCTCACACACCTGCCTCTGTCTGTCTGTCTGTCTATCTATCTATCTGTCTAGATCCTTTGCTCTCTAGCAGATCAGCAGACCCACCCAACTTGATGAATTACAGGGGGTCTATTCTGCTCCTTGGCCCTGTCTACCAGCTCATGGGGTTGACTGCCTTGTAGATACTGGTCTTTCTTTTAAAGATTGAGGCAAAGAAGGTATGAAGTACCTCATCCTTGGTCACAGTGTTCCCCCTCCACATCTAATAGAGAATAGAGATTTTCCATGGCTCTTCTTTTGATGTTAATGTATTTATAAGAGCTTTTCTTATTATCTCTTACAGAAGTGGCCAGATTGAGTTCTAGTTGAGCTTTGAACTTCCTAATTTTCTTTCTATGTGACATAACAACATGCTTGTACTCTTCCTGAGTCTTGATCCTCTTTTTATTTCTTCCTGAGTTGCTGCAAAAGCTCCCTGTTCAGCCAGGCCAGTCTTCTTCCCTGCTGGTTCATCTTGCAACAAAATGGGGATGGCTTGCTCCTGCACCTTTAAGATTTCTTTCTTAAGTTATTTCTTTCTAAGTTTTCTGGACCTCTTTGTTATTATGGACTGCTTCTCAATGGATTCTCCAAATCAATGTCCTGAATAGGCCTAAGTCCACCTTCAGGAAGTCCAAGATAGATATTTTGTTGACATCCTTCCTTACCTCACCACAAATCAAAAGCCATCATTTCAGGGTCACTGTGCCTGACAGCCTCCAACAACCACATCTCCCACCAGTCCTCTTTTTGCAAACAGCAGGTCCATAGAGACACCACCCCAGTAGGCTCACTTACCATTTATGTCTGGAAGTTCTCTTCCACACACTCCAGGAACCTCCTAGACTGCCTTCTCTCCGCTGTGTTGCACTTCCAGTAGACATATGGCAAGTTAAGTCTCCCACAGGAAAAATTGCAAGGAATCATGAAACATTAGCCAGCTGCTTACAGAATAGTTCATCTCCCTCTTCATCCTGGTTGGATGGTCTAAAAGAGACTCACAATCATGATACCTCCCTTGCTAGCATTCCTCGATTCTTACAGAGGCTCAATCTTATAATCTATACATTCAAATCACTCCTTAATGTACAGAGCCACACCACTGCCTCTCCTTGTTTGTTTGAAGAGCTTGTAGCCATCCATTGCAGCATTCCAGCCATGTAAGCCATCCCAACACATTTCTCTGATGGCAACTACATAATATCCTACTGCACATCACATACCATTTCTCTTCAGTAATGTGAAGAGAAGAATCAAAATTCAAAGTCTACATTAAAATATCTATTGAAAAAAGTTCTAATTAAATTGATCTCAACTATAGCATATCAAATTTGCAAGTCACCTAAAGACTGTACAAATACCTTGTTACACACTTTATGATTCTGAATTTATGGTTTACAAGACATGAAAAGAACAGAAGGATGTTAATTCATTCCATAGTTTCTACAAAAGCAATCCTCTTACTCTCTGCTAAATTCCAAATTGACTGTTCAAAGCTAAGCCAAAGAAAAAAAAATAAAACATCTAATTGATGTTTTATGTTTAATCATTTTGTTTAATGATACTATGAATTGTCTTTTCAAAACCATTTGATTTGCTGGTTGCCTTTATCTGTGGTTTTTATGTGTTTGTCTACACATAATGCTGCTCCTGCCTGCACTTGTGTGCCCTTCAATGGAGTTGGCTAAGATTCTGCTCAACTAGTGATTAATTTACAAAAATTCAAATGAAAGTTTTTAGTCTGTTTTAAAAATTTGAAATAAATATATTAAAAGAGAAGGGCTGTATTATAAAATACACTCAAGCATTTCCCATAATAATGAATAAGGGGAGTCTCCAACCTCAGACTTCTCGGGATCTCCAGCAATGTACACTTTCACAATAACGACCTGCAATACTCTCCACGGCCTCCACAGTCCTGTACACTCCAAACTTCTATCTCTTCTACCAAATCTTCTAATTGGTAGATTACCAATCTACCTTCTTCTTCAGTAACAGTCCTGTTTGCTAAATGTACAAGAATAGAAGTTTCATAAAGACATGAAAACCAGTAAAATCAGGTTTACTGTTTGTTTTGACAGTGTTCCTGATAATCAATATAGTACAATCCTTTTAGAACCATCATCCAATATACTTGTTTCCAACAGATTATTTAGAAGAAACATGAGCGTTTTAAAGCTATATAAACAATCTATGCTAGCTTTAATTGCTTTGTAATTCCTAATTCACTAGGCATCCACCTTAGCCTACTCATGCTAGATATACTTCAATATTTTGATTAGCGTAGAAAAGCCACCCATACTGTTTTCAAAACATGACTATTCATTTCAACTACTAAAAAGATTTTTTTTTTCTAAATTGGAAATGCAATTTCTGAAGAGGAGAAAATGGTTCTATTTCTTTTTAGTCAATAATATAGGTCATTGCAATGAATTTAGGCACACCTTTTTAAGATGGCAAGTAAAAATAACATATTATTCTGGTATGCTGTATATTCTATTAAAAAAAAAAAAAGTTGAAACAACAATCAAATATTTTTCTTTGCCATTAAATTTTAACCAGAAGTCTTATCTCAATTTGACTTCAATTTTATAGTCAAACCCCTGCCCAGTTATCAGCTGGTTATCTTTCTGACCAAGTATGTCTGCCTGTACCAAGTTTGGTATTATACAGTATCATGTAAGTCTGAACTGAAATAGAAAACAGCAAGGAAGCCTGGTTCATATAGTCCTTTAAATAGCAACTATATAGTTCTACTGAACTCATTGATTTAATGTTGTTATTCAAGAATATACAAATACATTTTCCCTTAATGTTTTTTTTTCAAGCCAAATTTAACTACAGACCTGATTTTCACTTGGAAAGAAAGAGATGAGAAATAGCTATGATATGACATTAGAATGTATAAAAGAGGGAAATAATTACACATATTTTGTCTTTCTTTCATTTCCATTGGAAGGACACCTATGTCATGATTTTAATTAATAAGAAAAGGAATTATTACACTCATTAAAAAAAAACAACAGTGAATTATGTACACTGCACATTTTAAAGCCAAAGTTAATTTGCTGACATCAAAGATTGCTAAACATACACCAAAGTCCAAAACAAAAAAGCTCCTAATTAATGCCAAATCCCTGAAAAAATAGGTCTGAGCTAGTCTTCTGTATGATAGCAGCCTGAAAATTCACAAGTCATGGTGCTGCTTTTTTCCATTTACTTGCTGTAGAAACCATTTAATGCACTGTTGCATATGCAATTTTAATAGCAGTTGAACTTGGAAATATATCCTTTCTGACTGCTCGTATTAAAACTAACCAGAAGAGTGGGCAGCTTAAAAATTGTTAGATTCCTGAGTTTAAAAGCCAGACTTTTTCATGGTGAACTTATTTAAAAGCCTTACCCTGTCCTCATTACTCCATGAATGCTATACAGGTTAAATGCATAGCACAAGTTGGACTGCTTCACTATTTCCCCCCACCCCCATACTTGACACCTCTGTAGCAATTTCACAGATCAAAATTTACACTGTTACTGAAAAATTATACAGACTATGTGAAGAAGTTTGACAATTGCATCTGTAGATTTTTTTAGTATATTGGTTTATTTCTTTCTAACAGGGATGACCCCTCCTCCAAGCTGGCGCCTCAACAAGGAACCTCAAATAGTGGGTCTTACATGGGGAGTATTGTTTTCTTCTTTACTCAGTGGCACAGATCCTGCCACAATCTAATAATTAAATATCCAGATTCAATTTTCAACAGAAACATCCTTTAGCTATGATGTGCAACTCCTCCTATTGACATGCTATGCCAAATTATTTACAGATACATACCATTATTTTTACTTGCCCGTTGAATTCTAAGTGAAATGGAAATACAGCCTTGCCATGGCTGCATTCTTCACTTTTGCATATTAGAAGGCACATTATTAAGCTCAGTACTAATTTGATGAGTGCTGGTATTTCCGCTATTCATATTATGCAGAAGGATAGCAATATCCTAAGAACCACTCTAAACAGAAAACATTAAGAAAAACAAAAGGAAAACAACTTTTAAATCAAAGGCTTAAAATAGTAAATTAATAAATAAACTGGAGTTGTTTAAAGGTGTACCTGGAACACTAAGTGTCTTGCAACTACTATAACACCCATTAAGGTACTGAATTAAGGACAAAATTAAGGTACCCATTAAACACAAAATCTTCACAAATATCATTCAGAAAATAAAAAGAAACTCCACAAACATGGAAGAGTAATGCCTTTATTTCCCAGAAGAAGATGACTCTCATAGACATACAAAAGGAAGAGAAGTTAGAAAGCTTTGTACACCTGAGAGCTCTTGTGTGTTTGGCAGTGGGATGTCACAATGTTGGGACAGTTAATTCTTGTGCTCTTTGCACAAATAAAAAGCTATAAAATTGCTGAAGAACAGTATCCTTCAGCATACATTACATGTTCAATACAGCATATATTAGAATTAAAATGGGAAGAGTACTTTCATAACGCAAGTGATGAAATCTTATATTGAGTGTCCCTTTTCTCCTCATTTCCCCAGAATTAAATAAACAAGATGCGTGAACTTTTCCCATAGAACTCGAGTAAATATGCTAGCTGGTTGACCTGTTGACCAAAAAAAAGACAGATCTGTATATTATGCATTCCACTGTTACGGTTGTTCCATGGACTTAAAGGTGAGTAGAAAATCAAGTGTGCATTAACAAAATATAAAGGCTGTAAAGAAATAAAGAAAAACTAGAATTCACTCAATGTATGTGTAAGTACTTCAAGGATCTAAATATGAAGCAAATTTAAAAAAAAACAAAACAAAATTAAAAATCCAGCTTTCACACAAGAAGCCTTAACTCCGTGATTTTCTATTTTAGAGAAATTAGGGCTAAATTTCAAAGGCTGAATAAAAAAAAAAAAAAGTCTGTAATTGTCTTATATATAAATAAGAGAAGAATTATCTTTTGTAAAAAATCTGAGTGCTGTCTCAGTTCAGGTGTTGCTAAACTGAATGCTAATTTCTTATTCTCTTTTCACATGTGCTAGGAACATGCTAGGATATTTTTCTACCATCAATGGGGATTCAGTGAACTCAGTGGATGTTACAATGACTACAAAGGGATCAAATGTGTTTTTATTTAGTAATTACTGAAGGCAAATATATAATTGATTTAAAGCTACAGGCTGTTATTCAAGTGTTACTTTACTTTAATGTAATACTGCCAAGCCACTTAATATTCTCAAGGCTACCTGTCACCTGAACAAGGCAAACTCCCATGACCTAGAGTAGAATACTAAAAGATGGTATAATGTGTATGTCTCAACACACTGTTGGAAAGAAAAAGATGCTGCTGGAGAAGGGGGCCATGGAGAGGCAGGGCAGCACTTTTCCAGGACAAACATCCTTATTCTAGTTCTTGCAGATGAGCACAACGCAGTGCAGCTCAAAGGCAAGAATAAGACTGAGAAGTGGCCATGGACTACAAACCTGAGGATCAAGACCACCAAAGACCCCTGAAGCCCTCTGACCAACTCCCAGAAATATCTGAAAGAATGGACTGTGCATGAGAACTAACTTGAATAGAAAGTGAGAAGCTTAGGTTTCCTCACTCTAGAGCTATCTATAAGTCCTTGCAAATATTCACAGGAACAAAGATTTTGTTATAGATACTAAATATTCTTCTACAGGAATGGGGCAAGCTACCTTAAGGATCCTTTAATTCCCTAGAACAAAGAAAGAATTAAGGCAGATTAAATTATTCCATATTGCTTCCAAGGTATCATCAGGTTTAATCAAGTCTGATAAAAATCTTTCATGTTCCTGTAATTACTGAACAGTATTGCAAACACTTTTCCATTACATTTAAAAGTTCCATTTTAACATGTAACCTTACCAGCACGATTAAGCAGCAAAGAAATGTGTGATGTGAGTGAACACTAAAATATTTAAACCTGACTGCAGTATCAAGTTCTGTACATCACCTATTTGATGGGAATGGCTTAAACATATATGATTACCTTTCATATGCCAGTAATGCAGCAGTCATCTCATACAAAGGAAACAGATATTCCTTAACCCATTAGTTCTGGTATATGTGTCCTGATTTTTCTTCCTAATTATTTTCAGAAACTATTTAAATTTTGTCAATTTAGGTACATATGAAACTGACAATACTACACACTATGACATTAAAACAGATAGAAATGCAAGATTTTTCTGAGTCAAATGGACTGACTATTATTTCTTTAAAACTGATCTTATTATTTAATTCTTACAGCATTTTAAATCTTTCTGTGCCAGGAATGGATCTGCCCTTGTGCCAAAGGAGCTCAGCTGAGCCAAAATTAGGGAAAGAGCTAGGATGTTTGAAGCATCCCCTAACATTAAATTACCTAACCCTAACATTAAATTAAATTAAACATCTGCTTTCACAAACTTTCCTGAGCCAAATAAAGCACATCTGTATACTGAAAAACAGATAGTGGTTTTACAAGTAAACAAAAAAGCAGATGAGTCTCTATTCACTATCTATGCACTTGAGAACAGTGGTATTTTTTTCATAGATGAATGCATATATATTTATATATTCATATATGTGTGCAGTGATCTCACAGAAAGAGATATTTGAGACTGCTTTTTCACCAAATTATATTGCATAGGCTGCACCAATTGCATAAATATCCTTAAGGAAACAGAAGGAAAGCAGCAATACTGTAATGGGTTCTGACCCCTCCTCACTTCACTCTCATTGAGGCACCATGGTTACAGATTAATTACCCAAGCATTACCCTTTGCATTAAGCTAAATAATCTTACTCCTCAACTGAGGGTAAAATGAAGACAGCTGCAAGGCTAAACTTTCTAAAAGAGATTAGGATGGATTCCTAACAATCACAACTATTTGGTATCCCACATACCATTCAGCATCTAAAGAACAGTCTAAATTTCAAATATACTTCTTGTTTACATTCAGAGTTTCAAAAGGTTAGTGCACTCAGCCAGCTATCCCCCTCTGAAATTCAAGTCATCAGATTAGACTCTTTCAGCTCACTTGAAAGAAAACCCATTGCAGATTACAGGTATTAAGCCTCTCAAAAATATCTGGTCCCTTGGCAAATGTTGTCTCCCTTCACAGAAGGGGGAAGAAAACAAATCAAAACCAACAAAAAATCAACAGTACTTCTTTTCAGAGGAGGAAATACCAGGACCTTCTGTACTCTCCGTAGAACACAGGGGCAGAAGTACAGCAGGACTGATGTACTATGCCAGCCTTTGATAAGTAGTAAGAATACAGTAGCTATTTTGAACATTTCGGCACTGAAAATAATGATTAGTTATCAACTGATTAGTTTCAGCATACCATCTCAAAGGTTCAGCTACTAAACACAGTTCTTTGATTTGCACCCTTGCTGAGTTTCACCCCATCCTGAAAAATACTTAACAAAAAAAACCTAAATGAAGCAGTATAAAAATTAATTTTGTTTTTCCACTTTCAAAGATAGACAGTCCTTCTTTGCACATAGAACACTACCTCAGGAGGAAGAAACTTCCTTAACCATCTAATACAACCCAGAGCACAGCTGCTGTTTTTCAGTCTTGTCAGCTCAATTTTTGCACATATTTTTTTCTTTTCCACATTTCAGTAAAATCTCAGGTTTTTTTCCCCATGTTTATTGTCACAGACTAGCCTGAAACAAACACATGCCTGCAAAATCATTCAAACATTATGAGGATGACACATATATAGTGGGCATAGTGTAATTGCTGGCCTTATTGCAGCTCTTGGCTCACCAAGAAATTTTGAGGTACAAAGTCACAGCTCATACTTCTGTAGTCATTCATATCAACAAAAATACAGAATCACCTGAAGAACTGTACCAACTATAGAGAATTCAACAATATAAAGCATGCAAATGAGTAAAATATTTTGTTTACCATTTACACCAGGTAATTTGTCTCCCCTCCTACTACCAAAGCAAGTTTATATAAACACCCATAAAAACTACTGATCATTTGTTTATGTATGATTTCACTATGATGAAACTACAGAGACTGGACCCCAGCATAAAACCCTGTTTCCCTGTAGCATAGAATGTGTTTTGGCACTGTCAAAGCAAGAGCATATATTTGGGTCATGGGTAGAAGTGTAGTGGCCTGGAAGACTTTTATAAAGAGACATCAGAAAGATATTTTGCTTGAGTTCCATCTCCAACTAAAAGGGAAAATTTTTAGTCCTGCAATTACATGTGACTCAGCAAATGCATGCTCCGTTTTCTAAGTGCTTTAATTTGTTAAAAGTAGGTTTACTTTGTTTTTCAACCAGCTTCCACTTTCATAGTTTGCAAATGCAAAGAAAACCTACCTATTTCCTGCAAGGAAAATGACCACAAATTGACCAAATATGACCATTCATAATTAACAACAAGAATATGTAAATAGCTGGAAAAGTCAAGACTTTGGGTAATATATGCTAGCTGGCAGAAAATTAGTCTTTTCTTCCTAAGACAGCACAAGAAGACAAAACACACCAGAATTTTTTGACACTTCTCTAGTTTTTTCCATAGAAATTATTAATCAATATCAACAAGATACCAAGAAATTCTATACACACCTATTTCTTCAGCTTGTAAGATTCATGTACCAATTTCTCTAATGTTGACTGAAGTATTGTTTGTATCTACAAATATAGCAGAAAAAGAGGGAACACTACAAAAAATATTGCTAAGATAAAAACCAGTAAAATAAGCATTAAAAAAGCAGTGGAATTGTGCAAAGGGTAAGGTAAGTAGGTAAGGAAAAAGAGTAAAGAAAACTATAGTAGCAGATAAAAACTGCTATTTGATGAAATGTATTTATTCTTCAGCATTTCTAAAAAGGTACTTGCCCTCCAATGTGTTTGAAGTAGCAAATATAACAATACACATCTTAAACATTTGCACAACATTGACTGAAGGATGGTATGAAAAATCTTTTATGCTATCTGACAAACATATTACTTGACTTCTAAATAGAGAATATTTACAACCTGACCCCTACAAGACAGACGGCGCATCCATTGTACAGAACTAGACAATGGGAAGAAACACTGCTCTGACAAGTAGAATAAATGAGACTTCTTTGTCGGCAAAGTGGTCGTAAGGAAATATTCGTAAGGAATACTGTCTGTGAACAGTTTTCTATTAAATACAGAAAATACTGAGCTCACAATCTCTGAATTGAACTGAACAAGGGATTACAATTTAGGTTAAGATACCCTTGTCTTCTGTCTTTACTGTAAATTAATGAATGAGACACAGGAAAGTGTCAGCATTCTAATTTTTCTAAACACAAAGGATACATTAAAATGTCAAAAGTAACTCCATGGCAAGTCTCCTGGGCAGAAATGCGTTATACATAGCATAACAAGCAGAATTCCAACATCACAAAAGAGTATTTTTTAAATTTTTCTGGCCAAACTGAGACTTCCTGGATTTTTAGTTTAGGTTCATGATCTTTGATATATGGAGCACTATCAATATTGTCAATGCATTTTAATCTGTTCCTTTGGCAACAAGGTGCAAGTAGCTTCTAGTTTGCTGTGTTAGGCACTTATAAGTCGTCAAAATAAAGCCATCAAGCCAAACACATCCCATGAAATTATGGAGTTGCACCACTGGTTTAAGCACCCGTTATGTTTAAACACAATCCACAACAAATGCACATAGCTTACAGGGATAATATGGCCACAAATCACATCCTAAATACTATGTCTGTACCTCAAATATAAATCCTTACAAGCCATTAACCAAACAAGCATCATCATCCACATTGATGGAAATCAGAAAGCTTTTAGGGCCCAGAAAATTCAGACAACAAAATTGTGAACTCTATGCAGGAGTTCACAACTATTATTATTTATTTATTAAATAAATAATATTTATTACCCCTGCATTGCTGAAAGAATTCAGAAAGCATATTAAGAACTTACAGCAAAAAAAGTATTATATTTTCTCCTAAAGAAGTAGCCTACTAACACTCCGCAGAACTAATCTTCATTTGTGGGGAAGAGAAGGGACACCATCAGACCATAGTCTGAGATCTCAGAAGTGAAAATCAGTTCTGGCTACCTGCCAGAGAGAATGTTACAATGTCTTGGATACACCCAAGAGCATTAACATTCAATGAGCCTCATACTTTACTTCAAAGATTATGAAGACGGGTTCTATCTACTCTCTTATCAGTCTAAATAAAAAACAGTTACTTTGCACATCTGATTATAGCCCAGTGTTTCTAAGACCAAAAAGATCTTAAAAACTAGAAACAAGGATTTTCAACTTTCTCGCACTCCATGCCAGTACCATAACATCAGATATGTTCCTCTTTATTTTTTCCTCAAGTCACAGGCTGAGTCATTTAAACACCTTTATCTGAAAGGAGGAAAAATTATTTTTGTATCTCTTAAAAAATAATTATCAAACCAAATAAATGTAAAAAAAAAGCTGACCTTAAAAGTACATCCAAAGAAAGCTCAACCATTCTCAAGCTTAATTAGGAAATTCATCATATTTTTATCACTTCCAACAGCAGACTGACAATGAATGCAGTTTTAGAGAAAAAAATGACTACCAGGTACTTCCCTACAATTAAAAAATTCTGCCTTTTACAGCCCTCTTATTTTTACATGCATTTAATGAGTTGTTGTAGTAAGTAGAAATATTACAATTGTTATTACAATAACAATTGTTATTTGAAGTTCATCTTGTTGGGTTTGGTCCTATTCTTTGCTCTTAAGCATTCTACTGCAATCAAATTATTCAGTGTCTTGTGTCTTTGTCATATTTCACATGTGGACAGAAAGGAATGCACCATCAGAAAAAAAAAAAAAAAAGGGAAAGCTCTATTTCACATCAGACTTTTTCTAAGGAGTAGTACTTTTGTTGTTTAGACAAAAAAAAATGGTATACAGCTTTTCAATAGTAAAGTTCAAAATTCAGAAGACTGACCTTTAATCTAAAAGTAGGGAGGTCTCACTAGACAAGATCATCTGGACCATAAATCTTAGCTACTGAACCCAATGACTGCCTTGGTGTAAGATTTTACAAGTAGCATTCCAGTTAGACTGCTAAGGTGTCTGGGGCCACAGAAGTACGCAAGTGGACCACAGAATAAGATCCTTATTGTACACTGTCTCTACTCCCTGAACTCTCAGGGCAATGAGACTCATTTCTGATGTAATATGAAAACCCTGTATTTTTTTCATCATTTGAAAATAATCAACATACAAAATCTATCACATTAAATCTGCCAAAATGGAAATGTCAAAGGAAATATAAAAGTGGACATGAAAAAACAATTTCCATAACTTTTACCAAGCTAAATTCATCTTCAAAAATGTTCCACTTTACATTTTGAGACACTGATTTTAGAGCAGTGATTTTTACTTACGCCATCAAAACATACATGTTTAACTGGATAGACAAATCCAATTCAATCTCATAACCTCTTTGGCACTACAACCAACCAGAAATATGATTAAGACTTATCACTGTGTCTCAAAGCCATACCAAAATCCAGTTCAGATAATGCAGAAAAGATCATTCATTACAAAACCATGAAATTTCTGTTATTTTATGGGCATCTGATTATGCTTATGATTTTAGACCAAGTTTAGAAGTTACAAATTATTGTACTGTGTTACCGCTGAAGATGAATAGATAATGCGGACACAGGTCGAGGTGTGGTGAAGGAAAGAGCAGAGTTTATTTTTCTTCCTAGGATTTATAGGTTTCTTACCATGGCCAGGGATTGGATGGTCAGGATAACACTTTCTCACTGCACTGGCTATGAGAGATGCCCATTACAAGACGTGTAACAGAAAGAATGTACACATATCTATGTTTATAGTTACTGTCCTGGGAAAGTCCTTAGAAAACTATGTTAGCAAGCTCAGAAGCTGAGTTTTCAGGGCGACAGTACTATATATATTATATCATACAATTATGAAATAATGGTGATACCTGTGTCCTTTTTTCTTCTTAACAACATTATCAAACATGAAAAAAATACATATTGCCTTAAGGTAGCTTAACTCATCAATTTATATTTGTTTGCAATTAGGCTTGAAGACATGCTGAGATCTTTCAAAACTATCACCATTACATGATGCAAAAAAAGATGGCATCACTGCCTGACAAGGAACAAAAATCCATGAGCTGTCCACCTCTGCAACAAGTACTGTGTTTACTCATTTCAGTACCAAAATATGAAACAGAGTACAAACTTCTACAAAATAAATCCTCAGGATGGAAAACTCTGTCCTGCAAAGTTAATCTTTTACCTTAGCTAAGTAATTTCACATGGTAAGATATTGTACCCTGCTTTTTTTGCCAGAAAAACTAGTCCTGCAAACCTACCTTGTTGGGTCCAACCAATGAATTAGCCATAGGTTTACAAGTATTAGCTGCCAGAGCCAGAACTGCCTTCTATTGAAGGAGATTAAAGCATAATTTCTTTCCAGTAAATTGTATGTTGACAGCATGACATTTTTTAAACACAGCCAGTTAAAAAACAAGGGACTGCTGAAGAGAGTAGACCAGAACTTTTAGAAATCTCCAACTCTACAACAGAGTTTCAGTCTCCTTTTTTAACAGGATGACCAACCTGTTTGCAAAAACTCACTTTACAACACATACTATACTTGGGTGATTTCTCTCCCATTGATCATTTTCATCTCTCAATTAGGTAAGAACATAAAACATCCCAGGCCACAACACTGTGCTCTTATGAAAATATACACAGTCCTTAGAATTATAGTTTTCACAATTAGCATCCACGTGCCGATTTCAACTTCTTGATATTCTTTCCAACTATGTTTGAAAGTTGAGGGGGGATTTGAATTTATTAGTGTTTTTTTACAATTATCCAGACTTTGCTATGCTTCATTTCTCATACTGGTAACACTTGCTCAAGAAAATAAGGACTCATTCTTATGGCTCTATATAAATACCTTAACTCCCATGAATGTTCAGGCAGTTTTTAAGTTTTCTATTATTATACCTATATATTATTTTATATTATATTTATAATATATATATATAAATACAATATAATTATATTATCTATATTATATCTATATATTATGTTTAATATTATTCTTCTTTTTAAACTTTCTATTATCTCTTTTCAGAACTTAATCAGCACAAGTTCATGCAAGATACAAACCTGCATCTGCAAAAGCTGGTTTGGTGCTTCCTCTCCATTTTAACTCTTCTTCCAAGGATGCATCATTCTTTAATGAGCATAAAATTATTAATCCAAATTAGTGCTAACAATGACTGCTAGTGAAAGTTTCCTTAGACCTTTATTAAATCAGAACTGAACTACCATATATTCCTCCAAGTGCTATATTCCAAAGCACATCAGCATGGCTCACATGGACCAGCACTGTGGAAACCCCTAACCAGAAATGTTACCTAAAAAAGTACTCTCCTTGTGCCAATAAAAACCTGTTCAAAAATAAGTAAGTTACTGGATAATTGAAGCAATTTCCTGATTTCTCCCTGCATTTGTACATATTCCCCTTTCAGCGATTTTCAGTTATTATTTGCCTGTGTGTGTAGCTCCTGCTGTCCCTTTGTAGGACAATGTAGCAGGCACACATTTTTTTTCTTTTCTTTTTGCATCTCAGTGAACAATTAAGCCTTAAAATATGCATTGCTTCTCCAAAAGGTCACTTTGACGCCCATTTTGTGGGAGAAGACACAGCATAAAGGAAAAAGTCACATTTCCCTGAAAAATGTACATGATCCTCCAAGAACATGCTTTATAGACTCATTACTATTTATTACACACTTATTTCTGTATTATTATCCTAACACAGCAGAGAAATATCATAGTCAAAATCTGGGCTTGATTTAGGAGGAACTGGAAGTTGAGCAGTCTAAACAGAGACCAGTATCATAATAGATCTGCTCTGCACACAACATTAATTTCTCATCTGTGTACATCAAGATGATGGAATAAGGTGTCTCAACATTGTCTTTTCTTTGCTGAATATATTCTACTCACAACACAGACAATATACTATGTCTGAGAAAGTGAGCAGAATGCATTATCTTATCAGAACACTGCATGGTCAGATCAGGTTTATTTTTAAGTTGTAATAGATTTTGTTCATATTTTCTCACACACTTTCACAGAAAGGAATTATTTTCGATTGTAGCAACTTTTTATACATTTACTGGCATTGAGATAACACTACAATAGCTTACAGTAAAAAAAAAAAGCCCTGGGTCTATATTCAAATATAGAATCTTAACTGAGATTGTTCAAGTATTTTTAATTTTTTTTCACTCTATACGGGAAAACGTTAGCTATTCTCAGTTTCAACTGTTTGCCTTTCATTACAATGAAACAGTCTATCTGATTTAACTACCTTATATATAAAGCTTCCTTTTGTCACTGCCTTGTTACATCCCACAAGCTGTGGGTGAAGCTGTACAGTACCATCTCTTTTCCAGCATAAAAAACCAACAACCAACTAACCAAACAACAACAACAGAACAAACAAACAAAAAACAACACCAAGAGAACATTCAATCTTGTGGCGATCAGGAGCGGGCACGAGACAGATAAGAATCAGAGACAATCTTTGCTGTAAACTTAACACCCCAGTACAAACCTGAAATCCGTATTATTTCTCTTCAAAGCACTGAATTTGTAAAAGGAAACAAAGCAGGAGCACTCTAAGGAAAACAGCTGCGGTTACTCACCTAGTGCCAAAGACCAGAGCAGGAAAGAGAGGCAGCACGTAATAAGCAGCGACTAATTTCATACTGGGCCTCCTTCCTTCGTTCCGTTCCTCACACTGGTCTTCACATCGACCCTGTCCCTGTCTCCTCCAACCTCGCCTACTCAAGGGAGCTGCCCGCCTGCTGCGGAAAGATTCCACCTCCGCCAGCGTAGACAGACGGCGTAAGGATGGGAACGCTAAGCGGGATTTGAGCTCCGGCAGCGATATCACGAGGCAGAGCGAGCCGCCTCCGCGAGCCAAAAGCCCGCCCGGCGCCTGCTCCAGCACGCCCCGCAGGCTGCGCCAGGACGCGCCCCTTAGGGGCGGCCGAGGAGGGATTACGACGTGATGCTCGAAGGTTCATTCCAAGGGGACAGCGGGGCACGGCCGAGAAATCCTTCCTGGAAGAAAAAAAAGAGTTGAGAAAGCTGCAGTCAAAAACACCCCCAGTATTTTGCAGTTAGTGTCTTTATGTGATATGACTATAAACAAGACAGATGATGTAGAGGCAGGAGCTGTTCCAAGTAGATATCAAGCCCCAGAGCAGCCTGTCATTACGCATAGCCCGGTGTCATTTGTGCAAAGCAGGAACACACAAGCCACTCTTTCAATCAGTTGTTCATTCACCCCATATCAACTTGAAGGTAGGAACTTCAGAATAAGGATTTAGAACAATGTCATCTCTAAAAGCCCTTCAGCACCTGAAACAATGAACAAGACCTTCAAATAAATAAATAACCTTTTCCTGTTTCCTGTGTTTGTATTCTCCCGATCTTAATAAAAAAATTACATAAATCAGCATTGGTTAAAGATGTTTTCAGTGTGTAGATGATTGCCTACCTTAACAGAAGTTCATCTGATGGCAAATAATATGAAAGTATAGCATTTAAACAGAAGTAATCTTTCTCTGAAATACCACAAAACCCCAATCAAACAAGCTTGTCTGAAAGTGAAGGAAATATGGTCATAACAAGAAAGGTATCTGGACACTTAGGTATGTCTTTTGTAAGAGCAGAGAAGCACATAGTACTGTTGTTGGTTTATTGGGCTGTGTACACTTAGAGATCAAATATTAATGCATAGCAGCTTTAAAGATGTAATAGAATTATTCAATATAAACAAGTAAGACATGCAGAACTCCTTAGAAATACCATATTTTTACACTTGTAATTAAAGGTTTTATCTTTTTTTGGCTCAAATTAATTGGCAATCTTACTAAATAAATAATTACTCCTAGCTTAGCAAGCAAAAGATTATTTTATTTGCCATTAAAATATATATACATAGGAAACATAGAAGCATTACTGCAAAATTCCAAGGCACTTCAAGCACTCATCACATAGGTTCTTGCAAGTTTAGCTAAATACACCAATAGTGTAGGAATGTTATTGCCTACCTTGGAGAGGAAAATGAACTGTCTCCCTTTGCAAAATACAACACAAGCTCCTACTTGCCAGAGCAGAAATGTCACTATAACTGCAGGAAAAAATCTCCTAACTCTCAACAATATTTTTTTAGTGTTAGAAAATTATGGCATTACTTTATTCTGGCCAGGATGTTGTTTTTGTGCAAGAAAGCCATGCTAAAGAAAAGACAGTGTCTATAAAGGAGACAGAGGAGTCCTACACCTTTATTTGAATAAAGGAAGACAGTCCACTGGGGCACATACTAGTGGGGTTTTCTTTCTCAAGGTTTTGGAAGACGCAGCCTCCTTTTTAAACTCCCAGCCACATGTTGCCCTCTTCCTCTCCCCACTGGCTGAGGTACTAGGAAGGTACAGCCTTCCCAACCTGCCTACCACATATTCCCCATTGAACCTGTCATTTTACCCCAGAGTTCAGAAAGCTGGGCTTGTGCGGTCCCACTTGCCTGTTTCAGAAGCTGAGCTGTCTGCATACTTTTGCTGCACTGAAATAGCACTTTAGGTAACTTTAACAAACTATGACAGCAATTTGATACAATTTACACTTTATACAATATACTGCATTTCGTGTCTTAAGCCTAGCCAGGCACACTTGAGTTTCCAAGTAATAACAAAACCTCTGAAATACAGTATGATAAAGTATCTTAAATAATAGACAAAGGGCAAAGCCACACACATCAGTACTCTCTTCTTAAGGATAATTGCTGTGGACTAGTTAATGTTGCAGACCTCAGTGACGCAAGGAGAGTTCTGAGTAAACAGTACTGAGCAAGAGCAGAAGGGACAAGTGACTCACAAGACACACTGCTTCAGCTCTTATGTGCATATGTCTATCCTCTCAAAGATTTTACTTTAAATTTGAAAATAAAATTGGCATCCCTTTTCCCAATTTTTCTCTGATGTTTCTCACTCCATCTTCTCATTCCTTCACCCCAAACTGAGAGCTTCTCTACTTTTGGAAATGTTTCTTGATTTATTTCAATTCTTAACAAATCAGTTAAGCTACCAAAGGGCAAAATGTTATCACCAAAATAGGAAGGCAAACCATTAAGTTTCATGGAGAAGCATTTCAATACATTGGGCCATTCATGTCCAGTTATGCAAACAAAATCAACACAAACACATACATAGAATTTATCTGTGTGGCTTATTACTGCCCTTGATTGAAACCTGTCACATTAACAGTACCACTTCATGAGATAATACGTTTGTGGTGACTGATTCCCTACTCAACCTTCAACATGCTTGCATTTATGAACACTACAGGAATCCACTTGCTCTGAATGAAAAAGTCCTGGGGATTTGCTTGCATGGCAAAGGAAGGTACCTGAGTGACAGATGTGTATAAAAAGCATAGAAGAGTTTGTGGCAATCTCATTTTCAGGTGTATATATTTTACATTCATTTAAAAGTATTTATTTCAGGTGAGACAGGTTATTTATATTTACCCCTTACAAGTATGCAAATAGAAATATTCAGCATCTTATAGTTAGCTAATTTTACAGAATCTCAGAGGAAGTCTAAAATTTTCTCAATTTTTGAAGTATTAAAAATAAATTCCTAGAAGTACATTTAAATAGCATATCACATAACAAAAAGTGTTAGAATACAAAACATTGATATATAATCTCAATTTGTACTTGGTTAAAAAATTGATGAAATTGCTGAAGGGCAGTGCCTAACTAACCCCAGTATCAAGAAAGGAGGAAATAAAATCTCAGCTACCACAGTGATGGAACTAAAACTTGAACGTGGTTAAGTTTCTAGAAAGATCCCTCTGAAGGTCATTTAAACTTAGGAAGAGATTTTTCAAGGTAATCCCTTTTAAATCTAAGAACCAGACAACTCAGAATCTAGTTAATTAAAATAATAATGAAGAAACACATTTCAGCAAAGTAAATCCCATTTTTAACTCTACTTTTATCAGGTTGGACTTTCAAGTCAAATTATCACTTGTAATGTTATAAAATATATATAGCCCACATAGAGTTGCTATTAAAGTACAGAGAAAAGAGCAATTTAATGAGCATGTGATTACAGAAAAAAAACCCAAAAAACTCTTTTATTTCATTTTACAAAACACCTTTATTTTCCAATGTCCAAAACAGTGTGATTATGTGTAATTATAGCTGGTCCTCCTACATTCTACACTGAATTCCTACATTCTATGTAATATTATAGCTGCAGTAATTCTGGTAACAAGACTTGATCCAACCACTACGTGCAAGCTAAAAAATTGTCTCCTCTTAGTGAGAATGGAGCTTATTTAGCATCAATCCTCCTAGTACCAATTCAACAGAAAAATTTCCACTTAGAAAGTGAGACACTTGAAAGTCTGAACGATTTTTAAAAAAATATTTATAGTAATTTTAAATCTCTGCTCTCTGCTTCCCTTCCCCTCCCCTTAATTTAAGAGTATAGCTAGGTTGTTTCCTATGTCTAGATGTAGGGCAGATGATCTTTCTCAGTGCATTTGGATCCTAATTGAGCACCAGTTTTAAAAACAAAACAAACCAACTAACAAAGGGGAAAAAAGGGGGGAAAAAAAGGGAAAAAAAAGGTCGAAATTAAAGCAAATTAAATCAGTTTTGAAACATTTGGTCTTCTACACCTATAATGAGATTGAGTGTGATCCACTCTCAAGTGTGATCCAAGAAAGACTCATTAGAACAAAATCATTAGGTTATTTCAGGCTTGAATTTTACCAATGTCACAATCCAAATGATTTGAACATCAGAGCTACTACCCATAGCACTCTGACTCAAATATATAAAGTTCTTATGCATTTTTTATAAATCCATATATAATTTTGTCACCATTTACCTGTTGGGAACCTGTGGTGTAAAATTATTTGAGACACTCGGGTTGTAGGTCCGTGACACTCTGGTTGTAGAGTGTGTGAAAATCACACAGAGAAAGCACAGTCAACAAGATTTGCATAAGGAATCTTACATTGTAATTGTAATGTAAGTATTGGCAAATTTATGTTAAACAACATCAGAGACAGTCTCTCAAAAGTATAAATGAAGAGTCAGAGAACATGCAATATAATGACTAGTAGCATAGAAGATACACACATAAACTATAATTCTATCGTGTCATTCTGAAACTGCTCTAGCTATATATGTTTACTTCATTGTCTACTTATTTGCTTTACTGTGATTCTTCATAATATATAAGCTGTCATATTATTTTTATGGCTCAACAGAAGTTGCCATAAGAGACTATGAGTAAACAAGAATGTTTCACATTCACATGTAGTTTCTTTACAAAGCTACAAATAGAACATATTATGTAGTCTAGGTATGTGATATATATATGTCTTCCTCTCTGTGTAAAGAAGACTGCATAACTTTTATATGAAAAGTGTAATACATTTAGTGATAATTGCATTTATTTGATGAAATAGTAAGTTTCCCAATATTTGGACCTATTTTCTGTTATACCCTATTAAAAACATGACTTTTTGGAAAAAACTAGAAATGCAGCCTCTATTTCAAAATTTATTAGATATGAACTGCACTAAGATTATACTATCAAGATCACATCAAAATGTAGAGTTACTGGGAATACAGGGAAAACTGCTACACTATGTCAACAGTGAGATTGCCACATTATTATTGTATTAATTGCATAGTTTAAAAATTATTAATATCTCAAAATTATAATGGAAAAATGCAGTTCTGCAGAGTTTAAAAACACTCTGAAGCACCCATGTCAGACTACCATGTCACTACGTATTTTTCATACTGATTTAATGCATGCCTCATTAATGGTCTGAAACATACAGACCACAGAAATGCATGGTGTGAGAAACCACATTCACTTTTAAAAATTTCAAAGGTTTATTAAAACTTAACAAAATACAATGAAGGACTGAATAAGGAAAAACTATAGCACTGGGAACATGTGTGATAGATTGGCATTTAAGAAAAAAAGTAGGAAACATCTAAGGAAGTTAAGGCTGGGGGAGGCTGATGGGAGTTTTTTCTCCTGGCCAATAACTGGCCATTTCTGAGAACTGACAGTAGTTTTGACCATTGAAAAGTGAGATCAACCTGTGAACACCACCCTTTAAAACCTATGCCCGGGAATTTCTTTCTCTTTTTGGTTTCTGGCTGTAAGAGGTAACAGAGCTATAGTTCAGCCTCCTCCCCACCAGTCTGGACAAGGCCGCAGGGAGAGTGGGGCTAGCTGGAGTTCTGTGGTTCCCAAGTAGGGGTATGGAGACTGTGAAGTCACAGGAGCCCTTCCCCAGAGGTCTGAGCCCCTCGGAGGGCTCGCTGAGCCTTGTACAGTGAGCCTGCTGGGCCAGGCCGGTCCCTGGCTCAGCTACAGTTTTTGCCGCTGCTGAATTTCACCAGAGACTGCCAAGTAAGGGGAGGGAAAGCTATTGACCTGCAGTGCACTGAGACAGTGGCCACTCTCCCCCAGAAGAGCTACAGAAAATCTTGCATCGCAGACAGCGCCAGCCACTGCCCCAGCAGAGATCATGGGACCATCCACAAGGCCTGGGCAAGATTTTAACCCTTTCACTACCCAGATGAGACTTGCAGATTAATCCTTTTGCCAGAGAGAGGGGAAGAGAGAGGGATCAACATGTAAAGAGACAACATAAGCTATCAAAGCCAGTGAGGAAAGGAATTAAGCCTCAGATGGGAAGAGAATAAGGAGATGCCTGAATAAGCTTAATATTCTTATGTTAAAGCTATGGAGATGGACAATAATGTTCTTTAATTCATTAATTCATTAATTCTTTAATTCATTAATTAATTCTTTAATCCTTTAATTCATTAAAGAGTATTTAGGGGGGATGGAGTATTTCCAAGTGTGGATCTAAGCAAAGGTAATTCATTGACAGAGCTGAGCAAATGGTGAAGTAGTTGTGATCTTATGAGATGTTGGAACAGAAAAGGAAAAGTGAGAGCTGTTGAAGATGTGTGGCTCTTAAGAGACAAAGAGAAAACTTCTGTTTCCAGAGATGATCACAAAGACAGATGAAGAGAACTTTTGCCTTTGAATAACTCATCCTTAAAATGACGACACTTGAATCATGGCCCACAAACACACCTACGAGTGGTGTGAAATGGGAGGAAAGGACTGATGGCAGAGTTGTCCAGGCACCTGGCATCAGAGAAATAGAAAGCCATGAGAAAACTGTTTTCTTGTGAAAAGCCCTCCATAGATTGACCAAAGTTAACTTCTTTTTCTTTACAAAGATTGATGAAAAGACTGTAGCAAAGTTGGGACTGCTTTAACTACCAGGTTTTGTCTCTATGTTGTCAGTTAAACAAGGGGATGGTTGGGTAGTGGGGAAAAGGGGTTTCTGGAGGTTTTATTCTGGTTTCTTCTTCTTGTAGTACTATTAATAAAGTTTCTTTATACATTTTAAGTTTTAAGCCTGTTTTGCCCTTCTCCTGATCCATATCTCACAGCAAGAAATTAGTACATTTTCTAGTGATTTTTTAGCTAGTGCTTTAAAACCATGACAGCATAGAACTAAACTGCCATGTACTCATCTACGAAATGAATGCTATGCCTTTTATCCTGTTGGCCTCTCCTAAATTCTTGTCAATCAACTCCTTCTTTGCCATCCATTGGTGGCGTTCATTTTCTTACAACTTGACTGGAGGTCAGGTGTTGCCATGCCAAGCCTCCTAGTAATAAGCCTGCCCTTCCCCCAAATGCCCTGACTACCAAGGCCATCCAGTGACAACAATACAATACTCATATTTAGCAACTTTATATCTAGTGATTTTTTACTATTTTTTGCATGCTGTGGTTTCATTTTTTAGCAAACTGTTACTTTTTCCCTTAGGTCTTCTCATTTTTCTGTCTTTATTGGTGGAAAGGAATTGATTAAAACTAAAGGTGGGGTAACTCTCTTGGAGTGTTTTTTTTCTATTCTTTGATCATATACTCTATGCCCAGAAATGGTTGCTGTAGCATTAAGGTAGGTCTGGGGTGAGGGGTGGGGAGAAAGGAGGGGGCACCTTGGGGCTTTTTTGTGGGCTTTTTTAAAGCCTCACTCCTGGGGCATCCATTGTGCTGTACGGACTAGGTTTTAGAGGGTTTTTTTGCTTAGCTAACTTGGTTTTTGTTAGCTTAGGCAAGAAGGTTAATTTTCCTTTCCCTGAACTTGGACACTGCAGCAGCAATCCTTCAGCAGCCTCTTTGCAAAATGAACTGTTTGGTTTGGTTTTGGTCTGAGATCACAGAGAACAATCAATGGGACATGAATCAGCTGGGGACCAGCAGGTCGGTGATGGCCCACTCCATCCTGGATCCAGACCTCAGAACAGCCAAGCCAACAACAGAAAGGACACCAAATCCATCAGCTTGATCTGCTATGAAAAAGGGACCCACACCAGAGATTCACCAGGTTCACATCTGTTTTGCTCGAGCTTCTGTGTGAACTCTTTGGGTTTTTTCCTTCCCTTATACAGGAACAGGTGTCACTTTTTTTCTTCCCCACCATGTGTCAGCTGTTGTGTTTTTTTTCTTTCCCTGACATTTTGGTGTTTTGTTTCTTGGGTTGTTTTTTTTTGTTCTGGTGGGGAGGGAGGGGGGTAAGGTCTGACAGGTCAATATCTAGCATTTATTCAGTATTTTTTTCCTGTGCCATGTGGGCACCCAGTTTGTCAGTAAACAATTGTCTGGTTTGTTTTTACTTTCATCCATTAATATACATTTTCTTCTTGGCAGAAAGGGATTGTTGGAACCCTCTTTTTAAGAGAAAATACTAATTCCAGGGTGGTTTTCCTCCTAAACTTATTTCTAAACCAGGACAGTAACTCATTTTGAAGTATCCTCTGCCTTAACTTGTCTTAAATGAAGATATTCCCCCATTTCTTTTGTTTAGATAAAGTAGAATGTAAAATTATGCTCATGTAAGTATAAAAGCTATTATAAATGCAAAAATAAAAAATAATTTAAAAAAAAAAGGACTTAATAAGCCTGTTTTTAAGGTAGGTGGAAAACCCAAAGGACTGATGTGGATAAACACAGTGAAAAAGGTAAAGAAAAAAGCCCTCTTGTGGGAATACAGCTAGAGAGCAGAAGTGAGAGCACTGCTAGTGAACACAGCAGAAGTGAACACAGTAACTCTTCTAGGCCACAGGCATGCAGTAAAGCCCTTGCAGGCAGTACCCTGAAGAGGGAAGCACCAGATAGTGGTATGCTTGGTATGCTTCATTTATGTAAGACCCGTACATGTCTGTACAGGTGTGTGCTAGCTTATAGTGAAGCTATATTTTTAAGAAACATAGATATGGTTACTATGGTGAATATTGCTTAAGCAAGTGAGCTGTTTTTAGCTACAGCTGAAAAGGTATAAACGTTAAGCTCTGTAATCAATAAATTGACTTCTTGCATGGAAGAAAGCAAGTCCCATCTCTTCTATCGTCTTCAATTGGTGCCCACCATGTGAGGAAGATGGTTCGCTCTGGATGAGTGACAGGCAGCGACACCCCACAGAACTCCAGAGGAGACCCACTTGAAGGCCGTGGGAGTCTGGGCCCAGTGACAGTCCCTCCAAGGAAAAAGGGAGGTGACTTGTGGGGAACAATGGGACAGGGAAATTCTGCCTTAGAAAGAGACATTCTTGAACTTACGACAAAGCTGCTAGACAAGCACGGCAAATCTTTGCCTCTGCATGATTTAAAAGTAATGTTGAAATGGACAGTGTCTTAAGCTGCCAGGCGTTACCCAGTCCACGATCTTTATGACAGATTTGTGGGACGAGGTTGGAGTGAAACTGTGGAACTAAGCAACAGAGGGAGATAAAGCAGCTGCAGAAATCCTTCTCTCCTGGAGAGTAAATTTTGAAACCCTGAAAGCTCAGGAAAAAACCCATGCTGAAGATAAAGGGAATGTTTCCTGCCCCACCTTAGCAGATCCTTAGACCTCTTTACAATTCAAAGAGATTGTGTCTCTCCTGGTCCAGGCTCCAGCCCCCTCAGCCTACCTTCTTGCTACTAAGAGCGAGAGGGACCCCTCACAATCTTTAAATGCATTTGCTGCAGGTTACTGCCCAGATGACAGTGATGAGGAAAGAGAAGATCCTTTTGACCCTGGATTGGTTGATCCTGAGAAAGACCCAAGCCTATACCCTCCTGATCCTCATGACAACTGGGTTCACTTAAAACAACAAGCGCTGAGGTAGGGGGAATTGGACATTGCTGAAAGAATTGTGTCACCAGTCATGTATTTAGGACAGTGAAAGCAAACTGCCCATTTGGAACAGTTGTCTTTCCCAGCAATTAAGGAGCTCCGGTGGACAGTCACAGAGCATGGTATCAGTTCACCGTATTTTGCAAGCTTGCTAGATTCTGTGTTTGCAGCCCATATAATTACACCACATGATTTAAAAATGCTTGCCCAGCTGCTACTAACCCCCACTCAATAGGCTTTATGGGAAAAAGAGTGGGAGAAGGGTCTGCAGAACCTTCTTATATCTTATGTGGGTCATGCTAATGAGACCCTGGCAGGCCTCACGATTAGATAGCTTGAGGGAACAGGACAATACACTGATTCTGCTGACCAGGCTGAGAACTGCCCAAGGGACGCCCTCAAGGGAGTCAGGGACTCGTAAAACCTTTCTTAAAGTCCCTGATGTAAAAACATCAGAAAGCACTCAGAAAACATTCACTACTATTGTCCAAGGACCTCAAGAGCCTTAGATGCAGCTTGTTGATCTCCTTAAGCAAGCACTCAAACACCAAATTGATAGCTCAGAGGCTCATAAAATCTTACTTTTAAAACTTGCTGTTGAAAACACAAACACAGACTGTAAAAAACGCCTTGCCTAATCAGAGTCCAACCCTGAATGAGATGGTTGAAGCGTAATCGTGTTGGCACAATACAACATCAATATGCGACCATGGCTACAGCCTTTGCAGCCATGAGAGGTCCCTCTGGGACTTCAGCAGCTTGTTTTGGCTGTGATAAACCCAGACACTTAAAAAGAGACTGTCCTGCACTGAAAGGAGCTAAGCCTCAAGTCATTGCTGTATGTCCACGGCACCGTAGAGGAGCTCATTTTGCTAACCAGTGTCATTCTAAGTATGATTCTGAAGGTTGCCTGATCAGGGAAACTGGAACCGAGGTGCAAGATGGTGCTGCTCTCAGACACAAATGCCTTAGCCACTGCAGCAGATACAAATGCCTCAGCTGCCTCTGCAGATGCCAGCTTCACACATACCACTTCCACAGACACCCCACAGAGGGTTGCCTCAAGTCTTTGGCCAGCGATTGCAGGCAGTGCCAGACTGGACCTGGCAACCTCCAACAGAGTAACGTTGTTCAATTCTTCTGTTCATTTACTCCCTACAGGAATTTTCAGACCACTTGGGCCCAAGAAAAGCACCTTACTCCTAGGAGGTCCTCAACCACCCTTTCAGGATTCTTTGTTCTCCCCTGAATCGTAACAGCGTGGAAAATGGTTAGTGTTGCTGCTACCACTCCAAAGCGTCTCCTGAGAAAGCAGCTCGGTGTGGAGGGAGGCCAGTCCTACAAAAGGCTTCCTGCTTGGAGATCTGCTTCCTAGGACAAAACAAAGCTACTTAGTCATGGTGACTAAGCTGTGGACCCCTTCCTGCTTCAGGACCTCATGTTATCTCCTTGTAAACTATTGGTCATTTTACCCCGGTCTTAAACCATTGTTCCTTTTCCCAATTCCCCCCTTCCCTATAAAAACTCTAGCTTTTTCCCAGTTCAGTGTAAGTGACCATCACTGCCCCCCTTCGCTGAAGCCTGCCAATAAAGGACTCTGTGAAATGCTAGATGGCCTCCTGTCTCGTCTATGCATCAGCTGGGGTAACCCATGAGCAAGATGAGCTGCGCTGATCACTACAAGAGCTGAATTCGCATCTAAAAGAGCTGTTCACTTGAAGCCTCAAGCTGAGCTCATAGGGGTTACCCCTGTCTGGAAACTGCCTGAGACCCCTGGACTGCTGCTCCTTGTGGGACCCCATTTGGGAAGTCAGCATCAGCCGGAGGGTCAGACAGACCTCTAGAACCAACCACCAACAGCTTGGGTCAGCACAGTAAATGTGTCCAAACTCACACACACAATGAAGAGGTCAATGAAGAAAGACAAGAAGGGTCTTCTGTATGGTATTCCATTGAGATTTATTGCAAACTCTCACAAAAGGGATCCACAAAAGACAAGGATTTCCTACAATGTCTCAGGAGGGGTCAGGAGACAATGATCTGGGGACACAGGCTGAACAGGGTCAAGGCAAAGGGCAGTGACCTATAGAAACTGAGGTAGATCAACCTAGTGTTGCATAGCACCATGGGGAAGTCTTTTTGTCTCATCCTAAGCACTCAGGCTTTTCAAAGCCTGTGGCAAGTTCTCCCAGGGCATTCCCCCTGAAGTTCCCCTAATAGGCTCAAGGGCCTCCACACTGAATCATAGACTCAGACAAGTGATGAAAGTAAAATTATGGCTTGGGCCCTTTTCCCATCTTGTACTGTGCTCCAAGGGACACATATCCCACAATTAGTTCCTTTTTCACACAATTCAGTATCCCGTCTAAAAAAACTTGCAAAAAGTGTGGGAGGATTTGGCTCCGCAGGGACCCCACAAATATTATGGGTGCAGACAATTTCAGATAAACGCTGTACCTACAAGTTCACTGTGTCATTGCAGGGACAACAGATAAAGCTCACTGGTATTTTAGATCCTGGAGCCAATGCGACTGTCATTTCTCAAGCCAAGTGGCCCCCCACTTGGGCTCTCACAGAGGTGTCCAAAGCCCTCACTGGGATTGGGAGAAGCAGTCACAGTTATCAAAGTCACCATCTGATTCAGGTGGTAGGACCAGAGGGCAACACAGCCTCTGTAAAGCCATTTGTTTTGCCTGTACCCATAGAGTTATGGGGATGAGATGTACTCAACGGAGTTTCAAAATTCAGTCTGGTTTTTGATGGGGGCCATTGAGGTGCGTGACACCCTGAAATTAACCTGGAAAACTGATACATCTGTCTGGGTGGATCAATGGACCCTGCCACTATGGAAATTGCGCGCACTCGCTGAACTTACTCAGGAACAACTTCAAAAGGGGCATGTAGTCCCCTCTACCAGCCCTTGGAATTTGCCTGTGTTTGTAATTAATAAACAAACTGGCAAGTGGCGTCTCCTCCATGACCTCTACAAAATTAATGCTGTTATGGAGGACATGGGGACCCTGCAGCCTGGTCTCCCATCTCTCACCATGATCCCCTGAGATTGGCATTTGACAGTCATTGACCTAAAAGACTTCTTTTTGGACATTCCTTTGCATCCTGATGATGCTCCAAAATTTCCTTTTTCTATTCCAAGCACTAATATGCAAGCATCCTTGCAAAGGTATCATTGGGTAGTCCTACCCCAAGGGATGAAAAATAGCCTTACTATTTGCCAGTGGTTTGTTGCAAGGGTCCTCAGCCCTATTCACCAAAAAATGCCTGCTGCTTTGTTGTATCATTACAAGAATGACATTCTCAGAGCAGCAGAAAAACAGGAAGTTATGAAAGAAGCCTTAGCCCTTGTCATTGCTGCTGTAACTGAAACAGGACTTAGTTTTGCTCCTGAAAAAATCCAGTGTCAACCCCCTTGGAAATAACTTGGCTGGTGCATCAGGACTCAAATTATTTCCCCTCAGCCTTTACAAATTCAAACAGACATTCATATTTTTCATGATTCTCAAAAGCTTTTGGGAGCAATTAATTGGATCTGTTCTCTGTTAAGAATTTCAAATGCGGACTTCAGCCCTTTGTTTTGCTCTGCTAAAAGTGGAACCATATCTCCTGTCACCTTGGCGGCTTACAGCAGAAACTTCCCAAGCACTACAAAGGTAGCTGATGCTATCTCAAATTGGCAAGCAGCCTAATGGGTCCCTGAATTGCTTTTCTTTTTAATAATCCTGAATCTGGCTAAGCAACCCCATGCTTTAATTTACTAATGGGACCCTAATGCACCAGACCCCTTGTTGATCATAGAGCTGATTTTTTTTGCCACACCACATGTCTAAAACTATAAGCACCCAACGTGAAATGTTTGCCTTGTTCATTGTGAAAGCAAGACAGAGACTTACCACACTTTGTTTGATCTGTTTGCCTATTGCTACTGTTTATTTACAGTGGCTCCTGCAGCAATCAGAAGTATTTCAAATGGTCCTCACTGAATTTCCTAGACAACTTTCTACACATCCCCTGAAACACAAGCTCGTGGCAGCCAATTTTAATCTCCAAATGTGATCCAAGAGAAGCAAGGTTCCATTACAAGCTTTAACTGTCTTTACAGATGGATCTAGCTGCACCCACAAGTTGGAGATGCTCTGGTGGAACACAGATATTAACCGTCGGGATTCAGATGTTAGCACTGCTTTAGGTTCTCAGATTGCTGAATTGGCAGCTGTTGTTTGAGCCTTTCAGCAATTTTTTACCCCTTTTAATGTAATAACAGACCCTACTTATGTTCCAGGACTTGTTGAGAGGGCTGAAGCTGCTGTACTAAAAGATGTACCCAACAAGGGACTGTTTCAATGGTTACAACAACTTGTTCTCTTTCTAGATAACAGACAGGAGCTGGACTTTGTCCATTCTCATACTACGCTGCCTGGTTTTTTTGCAGAAGGGAATCACCAAGCTGACTTTCTTACATTACCTGTTCAGATGTTACCTGATCGCTTTGCCCAAGCTAAACTCAGTCACTCCTTTTTTCATCAGAGTGTAGCAGCATTAGTGTGCTCCTTTGACCTGACTAGCTGCCAAGCTACTAGCACTGTGGCTATATGCCCAAACTGTCAAAGGCACTCCTTCCCCTCTGTTGCCAGAGATGTTAACCTTAAAGGACTCCAAAGCCTTCAAATTTGGCAAACAGTTGTTACTCATTTTCCAGAATTTGGTCTACTTAAATTTATTTATTCCTCTATAGATACCTTTTCAGGCGCTTTGTTTTCATCCTGTCATACAGGGGAATCGGCAAAAGATGTCTGCCGTCATTTTACAAATGCCTTTGCAGTCCTGGGAATTCCCTCACAAGTTAAAACTGATAATGGCCTACATCTCCCAGTGAGTTGCAAATTTTTTCTCCCTCTGGGGGGTGACACACAAAACTGGGATTCCCCATTCCTCAATGGGCCAAGCTATAATCAAATGGGCCCATGCTTTACTTAAGCATCTTTTGTTGCAACAGACAGAGGGAATGGGAAATGCTACTCCAGCAGAATAGTTACAGAAGGCACTGCTGTTGAATTGTGTTGTTTGTTTTGCTCCCCATGGTATTACGTTCAATGGCTTGTTCCCCTCTCCTCTCTGTTTCTGTTACAATGTGACATTCCAGTTGTCAATCCTTCTGTGTTCCCCCTAGCACTCCTTCTCTGAGCGTTGTCTGTCACCCAGCTACTCCTCCCAGCTTCTAGAAAGGTCCCTCCCCAAACATCCTCATTTGTCCTCCCAAATGTCCCTCCAACCCTGTTACACTCCCCCCTTGTTCCCTGTTGGTTGGTGATTTGTCCCCTCCCTTTGTTCCTCCCTTGTACTTAAGCTCTTGGCACCCCCTGCCTCAGGGGCTCTTTTGGAGTAGCACCCCTGAGGTTTGGAGTGACAGTGGGGACGGAATAAAATCTTGGATTTCTGCCCTCCTTTAAGATCCTGACTCCTGCCTCCACCACCGTCATGACAATCTCTTCTGATGGGGGAGAAATCCCTAGCCTCTGATTCTGGGGATTTGGAGAGGTGTCCCTCTGCATGTCAGTGGTGTCTGGCTAGCCTGGGTGGGTGCAGTGATCACTCTGAAAGGGACACTGAGACACATTGTATGTATTTATTTTTCTAAATTGTTCCCTAATGGCTCTTAATTCCCCAATTGTAAGGCATTTGGGCAATAAGTCTAAGCTTGAAGTTAAACAAAAGGCCCCAGTCCTTATTAAGGACCTAGAAACAGGTAAGATTAGGGACCTGTTGGGGATTAGGTGTGTTTTTTATTTTTTTTTTTTCTTTTTTTCTGGCTTGCCTGTGGACTGCCCAAGGGGGTTTGTGAAGCAAAGTCTCTCCTCTATCCCATCCTGTCTCAGCCAAGAAAGCTGTCACGGGGTCCCTGGTTCTGTTTTCTTGCTAATGCTGTAGTTATTGTTGTTTGTTTGCCTTGTTATAAATACTAGTAAAGAACTGTTATTAATATTCCCAGATCTCTGCCTGAGAGCCCCTTGATATCAGAATTATAATAATTTGGAGGGAGGGGGTCTACATTCTTTCATTCCAAAGGAGGCTCCTGCCCTCCCTAACAGACACCTATCATCTAAAACTGAGACAGATTCTGGTGCCCACCTGTGGGGCACTGAGAGAAAAAAAGGCAAAAAAGGAATAACAGTTCTTAAATAACCTAACTTTTGTGTGCTGAATTTAGAAACCTAGTTAGGTAGAACCATGTTGTTTAGCTTACCCAAGTTCGGGTGACATGTGGTCACGTCTGTATTTCTCCCATTTGCTGCACCTTACCTAATTATTGGTCCTATAACTAAGGCTACTGTGGCTATTATCCAGTTTGTTTTGTGGGTTGATAAAGTGAGGAATTCATGGATGTTTAACATCCTCTGGACGGTGGGCTCATGGATTCAGAACCATTGCACACTAATTAGATGGTTTTGGGGTTGCTTTAATAATGGTACCTACTGGGAGAAAAAGACAGCTGGGGAAATTTTCTCCCGACCTTTCACCCAGTTCCTTGGGCCTACCCCACCAGTTTTCAAAGGGTTAAAATCTTCTCTGAATGCTAATGACATCATACAGTGGCTAGTGTTGCTGATAGGCCTGTTCTACTTAGCATTCAGAGACAAAGGGAAATTGACTGGGGATGCTGCCCCAGAACCTGACACCGCTCCAGAGACAGGGGGTGCTGCTCCAGAACCTGACACAGACCTAGAGACAGAGGGTACCTCTCCAGAACCTGACACAGCCCCAGAGATGGGGGGTGCTGCTCCAGAGCCTGCCCCTGCCCCGCAGCCCACCTCAGAAATGAACCACCCACAGTGGGTGGGGGTTCTGGTGAGAGAGATGCATGAGATGCTAAAGGAGTGCATTTCCTCAGCTGCTGGGAAACCCTCCCCCTGCCTCGAAGAGGGAGAGTCTGATGGTGCAGCAGTGGAACCCACAGAGGTTACAATCATCCAAGTTTCAGCTGAACCACAAGGGCAGCCACAACCAGCAGCAGTTGCCCCTGTGGAAACGAAGAAGTCTAAGATGAAATCACAGCACCCTGTTGATAAGGGTAAGTGGGAGTCACAAGCCCCAGACTCGAAGCCCAACGTCCCCCAGCTAGAGAGAGAGGGTACACCCCACTAGCTGAGCTGTGGTTCTTTCTACATGACCATGGGGAAGACATAGGAAAGTGGGATGGGAAACCCACTTCTGCCCTGGCAGCACAAGTGCGTCAACTCAGGGAGGGAACCATTAACCAGAAAGGTTCCACTAAAGTGAAGGTAGCCTCAACCTCCCGTGACCAAACTGCCAGATATTACAGAAAAGAGGATGATCCCCTTGAAGGAACCTCTAGCATGTATGCCCAGGGAGGAGAGGATGACCAGTGCTAGAGGGGCCCTGCCTCTAGCCAGGAAGAGGCACGGGAAAACCGGGTCTTTTGGACGGTGTGGATCCGATGGCCTGGCACATCAGAGCCACAAAAATACGAAGCTTTAGTTGATACTGGTGCACAGTGTACCCTAATGCCATCAGGACATGTGGGGGCAGAACCTGTTTCCATTGCTGGGGTGACGGGGGGATCGCAGCAGTTGACTCTGTTGGAAGCCGAGGTGAGCCTGACTGGGAAAGAGTGGCAGAAACATCCCATTGTGACTGGCCCAGAGGCCTCGTGTATTCTGGGCATAGACTTCCTTCAGAATGGCTATTACAAAGACCCAAAAGGACTCAGGTGGGCTTTTGGAATAGCTGCTGTGAAGGCAGAGGACATTAAGCAATTGAACACCTTACCTGGACTATCAGAGAACCCATCTGCAGTAGGACTCCTGAAAGTAGAACAGCAAGTACCAATTGCCACCTCAACGGTGTACCACCGACAGTATAGGACAAATCGAGATGCTGTGATCCCCATCCACAAGATGATCTGAGAACTAGAGAGTCAAGGGGTGGTCAGCAAAACCCACTCACCCTTCAACAGCCCCATTTGGCCTGTGCGCAAGTCTGACAGAGAATGGAGATTGACTGTGGACTATCGGGCCTTGAATGAAGTGACTCCACCACTGAGCGCTACCGTGCCAGACATGCTGGAGCTCCAGTACGAGCTGGAGTCCAAGGCAGCGAAGTGGTACACCACTATTGACATTGCCAATGCATTTTTCTCCATTCCCCTGGCAGCGGAATGCAGGCATCAGTTTGCCTTCACGTGGAAGAGAGTGCAGTACACTTAGAACCAACTGCCCCAGGGTTGGAAGCACAGCTCCACCATCTGCCATGGACTGATTCAGGCTGCCCTGGAAAAGGGTGAGGCTCCAGAACATCTGCAGTACATTGATGACATCATTGTGTGGGGGAACACGGCAGTGGAAGTATTTGAGAAAAGAAAAAAGATCATCCATCTGCTAGAAGCCAGCTTCGCCATCAAGAAGAACAAAGTCAAAGGACCTGCTTGAGAGATCCAGTTCCTGGGGGTAAAGTGGCAAGACAGATGGCGTCAGATTCCCACTGAGATTGTCAATAAGATCACTGCAATGTCTCCACTGACCAGCAAGAAGGAAACGCAAGCTTTCCTAGGCGCCATAGGTTTTTGGAAGATGCACATTCCTAAGTACAGCCAGATCGTGAGCCCTCTCTACCTGGTTACCCGAAAAAAGAATGATTTCCACTGGGGCCCTGAACAACAGCAAGCCTTTGCCCAAATCAAGCAGGGGATCGCTCATGCAGTAGCCCTTGGCCCAGTCAAGACAGGACCACATGTGAAGAACATGTTCTACTCTGCAGCCGGGAACAATGGCTTGTCCTGGAGCCTTTGGCAGAAAGTGCCTGGAGAGACTCGAGGCCGACCACTGGGATTCTGGAGCCGAAACTACAGAGGGTCCGAAGCCAACTACACTCCCACAGAGAAGGAAATCTTAGCTGCCTATGAAGGAGTTCAAACTGCCTCAAAAGTGATTGGCACAGAAGCACAACTCCTCCTGGCACCCCAACTACCAGTGCTGGGGTGGATGTTCAAAGGAAAGGTTCCTGCTACCCACCACGCCACCAACGCTACATGGAGCAAGTGGATCGCCCTCATCACGCAGTGCACCTGTATTGGAAAACCAAATCGCCCTGTGATTTTGGAGATAATTACAAACTGGCTGGAAGGTGAAAACTTTGGTCTCACTGATGAAGAGCAGCAGGAACAAGTGACACAAGCTGAAGAAGCTACACCATACAACCAACTGCCAGCAGAAGAAATATGCTACGCTCTGTTCACTGATGGTTCCTGTCACATTGTAGGAATGAACCAGAAGTGGAAAGCAGCTGTATGGAGCCCCACACGACAGGGTGAAGAAGCTACTGAAGGAGAGCGTGGATCAAGCCAACTTGCTGAACTCAAAGCTGTTCAACTGGCTCTGGACATTGCTGAAAGAGAGAAGTGGCCAAAGCTCTACCTCTACACTGATTCATGGATGGTAGCCAATGCTCTGTGGGGATGGCTGGAAAGGTGGAAAAGGGCCAATTGGCAGCATAGGGGAAAACCAATATGGGCTGCTGATGAGTGGAAAGACATTGCTACCAGGGTAGAGAAACTGTCTGTGAGGGTCCATCATGTGGGTGCCCATGTTCCCAGGAGTTGGACTAATAGAGCACTGAAACAATGAGCAGGTGGATCAGGCTGCAAAGATAGAGGTGTCAAAGATAGACTTAGATTGGCAACACAAGGGAGAGTTGTTCCTAGCTTGATGGGCCCATGATGCCTCAGGTCATCAAGGGTAGAGATGCCACCTATAAGTGGGCATGAGACCGAGGGGTAGACCTATCCATGGACAGTATTTCTCAGGTTATTCATGACTGTGAGACATGTGCCATGATCAAGCAGGCCAAGCAGCTGAAGCTGCTACGGTATGGTGGGCATTGGTCCAAATATAGGTATGGGGAAGCCTGGCAAACTGACTACATCACACTGCCCCAAGCCCGCCAAGGCAAGCGCTACGTGCTCACAATGGTAGAAGCCACCACTGGACGGTTGGAAACCTACCGTGCGACTCACACCACTGCCTGAAACACTATCCTGGGTCTTGGAAAGCAGGTCCTTTGGAGGCATGGTACCCCTGAGAGGATTGAGTCAGACAATGGGACTCATTTCAAGAACAGCCTTATAAATACCTGGGCTAGGGAGCATGGCATTGAGTGGGTGTACCATATCCCTTACCATGCACCCACTGCTGGAAAAGTTGAACGGTGCAATGGCCTGCTTAAAACCAGCTTGAAGGCACTGGGTGGGGGAACTTTCAAGAACTGGGAGATTAACTTAGCAAAAGTCACATGGTTAATGAACACCGGAGGTTCCACTAACTGAGCAGGCCCTGCCCAATCTGAGCCCTTTAGAACAACAGATGGAGATAAAGTTCCAGTGGTACATATGAGAGGTATGCTGGGAAAAACTGTTTGGGTTAATTCTGCCTCCAGCAAAGACAACCCCATCCGTCGGGTTGTCTTTGCTCAGAGACTGGGTTGCACTTGGTGGGTGATGCAAAAGGATGGAAAGACCCAGTGCATACCTCAAGGAGACCTGGTTTTAGGGTGAACTACCCATGACATTGTGCTTGTATCTATCTATCTATCTATATACATATGTATATAGTTAAAGTAGTGTGTGTTTGTGTATAATTTAAAGGTTTAATATTTGATGTAACATTTTGGTATGGGAAAAAATTCGGGGTGGATAATGTTGGGGGTTAGGGGGGTTAGGTGCCTTTTTTCTTTTTTTTTTTTCTGGCTTGCCTGTGGAATTTTTACCCTTTAGTTGTGGGGACAGCCTAACTGTGGGTACTTGGTGGATGCTTGACAAAAGACAAAGAGTTCAGCCGGGCCCAGGGGGGAAGGGGGGAAGGAAAAAAGAAGGGTGGGGACAGTTTGGCAGGCTTTTCTTCAGCTTCGGAGAAAGACACTTTGGGCGCAGAGCTGTTGCAGTGGGGAGAAGGGAATTTCGCCATCACCCAGATGGAGCTGCTGCTTCTTCTCCTTCTTCCCTCTTCATTGGTGGCCTCGCACACCCTGTCCTTCCGGGACGCGTGGCAGTGCCAGCCACCACCATGGAGCTGCTGATACACCTCATCCACCAGCCCGGGATCTTAGCTCATCCCTGCTGTTCAGCTGACTGTTCCTCAGAGCCTGCAGGAGCATCGGGACTGACTGCCCAAGGGGATTTGTGAAATAAAGCCTCTCTTCCATCCCGTCTCAGCCGAGAAAGCTGTCACAGGGTCCATGTTTTCTTGCTCGTGCTGTAGTTATTGTTGTTTGTTTGCCTTGTTATAAATACTAGTAAAGAACTGTTATTCCTATCCCCAGATCTCTGCCTGAGAGCCCCTTGATTTCAGGGTTATCATAATTCGGAGGGAGAAGGTCTACATTTTTCATTCCAGGAGAGTCTCCTGCCCTCCCTAACAGACACCTGTCTTCAAAACCAAGACACTAGCTTATTAGTGATTTATTTATTTCAGGTTGCATTTATTTTTTAAAGTGAATGTGGATTCTGATAGCTAGTGTATTTCTTTTATGGCTATATAAACCTCCATGGGTTTGCTGTCGTGCTTCATTCTCAGTACATTATAATTTTTGGTTTTTTTATTCTTCATCTCCATTAATTTTCAATTCCTTGACACCTAGGATATATTTTTTCCTTTTTACTTTATTGATTGACAACATCTTACAATAAAAAAAAGGATAAAGAAAATAATTTTTTCCCAAACTCTTTACTTAACCAAGACCAGCAATCTACTTGGTCTTCTGAATTAATAATTCAGAAGATTCATAAAAACAAATGCAATTATGCAATTAATGAAGTTGCAATTATGAGATTGATCAATTATAATTCTGATTAATAAAGTACTTTCTGCTGCAAGTGTACTTTAATTAAAAAACTTACTGATCTGTTGTGGGTATATGAAACCATTTTCTCACTTGTATTTTGCTTTGAAGTGTTGAAGTATGTGCCTATTAACCCTAAGAAAATTGGTATGTAAAAATGACTAGTTAGGTGATATCTCCATATTTCTACTTAATGTGTATATTTTTATCTTTAGATCAAATGGCTGCATAATAAGGAGACAGAATAGCTATTGTTCATGGTTTGTGTATTGTAAAGAAAAAGAAGGACCTTATAGTCTGACTGTAATCAAGTACAGCTGGGGTCTCATTGTCTGATTAGGAGACATGTATGTAAAGTATATTTAATCCTTGACTCATTTTTGCAAAACAATTAATCCCTCACCTTCAAATACCCTCAAATCTAATACTACTATACCAAGGTAGGAGTTCAATTTTACAAATAACTTGATTCCATCTAACAAAAGTGTTTTGGCTCTATTTTAAAAATCATAACAATTTTTAATATCTATAATTGTCCCTTGCTACCCCCTTCTCACTTTCCTTTTATGCCTCATCCTGCCTGAATGGATGTGCTATCTTTTTCATCATGTCAGTGTGTTGATTTGGCACAGCCAGGGTTTTGGTGGTGGGGAGGGCCTCAGAAGTAGCTTCTGTGAGAAGCTGCTAGAAGCTTCCACCATGTCTGACAGAGCCAATCTCTGATGGCTCTGAAGACAGACATGCTGCCGGCCTGATTAGAGACATTGGTGTGATGACATATTTAAGAAGAAAATCAAAATCAGTGCAGGGGCAGTGTTTTCCAGGGGTGGTGAGGTGCCGACAGGGGCTATTCCTGGTGCAGGGCCATTATCTCAGCATGGACCATAGCCACAGTGAGCCTTGCCTGCCTGGCTGCCCCTAGCCAACTGCACCACAGGGTGCAGGCAGAGGTGGCAGCAGTGGCTTCTTCCTGGTGCCCTGCATGAGAAGAGGCGTTAAATAGTGTCAGCACTGTGGTGGCTGCCACTGCCCATGTGATGATGGCAGTGCCACCTAGTCAGCAGCAGAAACATGGAGAGTACCTTACGTGGAATCTAAATGAGATGAACTTCTCAGCACTGTGGGATCCCCCAAGAATCTTTGAACTGATAGCACATGTTAGCAATAGTACCTATGTGCAACAATTTTTCTTTGAGTCAGAGAAGAGGAGGAAGTGAGGACACGTGAGGGAAAAACAACATGGCCACACCAAAGTCAGTGGAAAAAAAAGAGGGAGGGGAGGTGCTTCAAGCATCAGAGCTGATATTCCTCAGCTGTGGTGAGGAACATGGTGAAACAAGCTGGCCCCCTGTAATGCGTGAAGTGCATGGGGGATGCAGAGATACACTTGCAGCCCAGGAGAAAAGTGCTCACGCTGGAGTGGGTGGATGCCAGAGAAAGCTGGGATCCAGTGGGAGACCAGATAGAGAGAGGGCCCCTACTTCTAGAGATAGAGAGGGGGGCCTTGCTTCTACACTAGGGCAGCCTATCCCTAAAAGACTGCACACCATGGACAAGTGACCTGTGCCACAGTAGTTTTGGGAAGACTGCCTATGGAAAAAGGACCCCACGACATAGCAAAGACTCCTCTCTCTCTGAGCAAAGAGAAGATCCCAAATGATGAACTGACCAAAACCCCAATGTCCTGTCTCCCTGCTACCCTGGTGGGAAAAAGGGAGGGGCTGAGGTGGGGGAAAAGGTGTTTCAAAGGCTTATTTTCTTTTCATTATCTGCCTCTGAGTCTGTCCGATAGTAAAAGATTTTAAAGTCATAGAAAATTCAGGGAGTTAGAAAGAAAGTTAGGCTTGGTAGGCCATGGGAGTGTTAAAGATGGGCCCTGGGAAATGTTAGGCCTTGTGCTTCCTAGATCATGTGAAACTGTAGTCAGTATATGATAAATGATATAATTGTTAGATGTGATTAGATATAATTATTGTTTAAAGAATCATGAGAAATTATATTAGGGGGTTTGAGGGGGATCATGATAAATCCATGCTTGGATTAAATCAACGTATACAAGAAAACAATGTAAGCTTAATAATTAATATGTAAGTTATATAACAATAGAGTATAAAACATGTTCAGCTCGCAACCAAGTTGGGTCAGATTTGGGTATGTGTACCCCTGACACTCAGAGCTCTTTAATAAAAGCACCTTCATATAATCATTCCATGATTGTGTGTTCCTGAACGCTAACATGTTGATAATAAATTTACCTTATACCTTTAAATTTGAACCTGTTTTGCCCTTAGAATGTTTTTATCCCAGTTCTTATCTCATCTCATAAGCCCTTAGTTAATTTTTTTTCCCTCTCCTCTGCCCAACAACAGCAGAAGAGGGTGAGCAAACCACTTTAGTGGGTGCCTGGCATTTGGCTAGTATCAAACCACAGTGGGTAGTTCTTTCTTTTAAAAAACAGACTTTTTAAATTTTGTTTTTGCATATATTGTCACCATGACTAAGTCTAGACATTGTTCCTTCGAGGAGAAGGAAAAAAAGTTTTGTTTTCAACAGATTTCACCAAATAAATTAAGATGTTGTGCTTAGAAGGGTTATCAGAAGGTTGACTAAGTGTTTACACAATTACTTATTATAAAGTTGATGGGAAGTTCCAAAGGCAGAATTGGCATATATCTGGCTAAAATTAAAATTAAGTTCTTCCTAAAGTTAAACTCTTGCTAAAATTAAACTGACAAAATAACCACAGCAAAGGCAACAAAAGCTTAGCATAAGGCTTATTCTCACTATAAAAAGAGAACAGATATCCCATTATTATAAGCAATCATGTTTTATGATTTTAAGTTTCCAATGTTAGTCTACAAGATTTTATGTTATAGGGCCAAGTCTTATTTCAGAGATTACTGTTTTTTCATGTCTTACAGAGGTAATCACACAGTACACTGTATTTTGTGCTACCTCTGTTTGTTCTCCATCCACACGAGCAAAAGCACATTCCCATTTCTCATCTTCTGCCATTTGAGGAGGAAAGCTTAGGTCTACTTGTCAAAACAGGTAAGCGTTTCACTTCCAATTAACCACAAAATAACAACAAACAAAAAATAATAACAAAGTAATTACTCCCTCTCATTAGGAGACAGGATAACTTATTTATTAATTTAAAGATTTTTATTCTTTACACAGGGTATTTGCATCTGCCTTATGGAAGCCCTAATATTTACAGAAAAGTGTATACTATTTTCTAACTCTAAATATATAATTTATTCAGAAGTGAGACTGAACAAAGACATAGCTTCTCAAAACTACTTGATAAATTTTATCCCCAGAAGGAAGGTGCATGCACCTTAATTAACGAAGCAATATTCATCAGTTAAAATATTCACTGTCTGCAACTACTAAAATATTCACTATGATAACTTTTTGTCATTATTTACTTCCTCACGAAGAAGAGTGAATAAAAGACTAACACAGACTGTCTGCGATTGAAAGATTTCAAGTGATGTATTGCTGAAGCATGGTTAGTTCAGTTTAAGTTCAGTTCACAGTAGAGACACTCCCCTCTCAAAACAGATTTTTCAAATACCTGTGGAAAATTGGGAGGTTTGACTTCTCGAACATACACAAACATATCAATCCACATGTTCCCCAGTCTCCCTAAGACTTCACCTTTACTCAAGTTCAATATTCAGTATCCATTCAGATCTATCTGCAAGCAAGATCTGGCTCCAAAATCTAGCTTGCTGTAGAAGCACATGACTCTTGCATGTTTCTCTGTGACAGATTCCTTGTTTTTGTCCAAACCATCAGTACCACTGCCACTCTAAAGCTTAACTACAATCCCCAGGTGACCTTAACCTCCACATGGCATGCAACTTCTCTACAAGTCATATAGCCTGAATACTTTGCAAAAATTCAGGTTCCCTGCAAGACCTTGAAAGCCCAATTAACTACAGATTAATTTATTTGATACTGTTGTACAGCTGTATGATAGAAATGTTTAGTAGATTAATGTGCATGACTCTATGTGTCTATTTCATACAGGCAAATATCTTGCATGTGCATGCAAAAGCTTTAAAAGGAACTACGTTCATACATTTCTGTTCTTTCTGAATAATAATGCTCCAGTACAGAAAAAAACCCTCCAATTAAGGAAGAAACTGATAGGATTTTCCTGGCAAAATTATGTTGTAACAGGTTCTAATTTGCTTTACTTAACAGTGTATTTCACTGTTGATTACTCTTAATGCTGCTGTGCTGTTGCACAATGAGACATGATAAGCAGATTCTCTTCCATAAACAATTGGTCAAACTCTTAAAAACGAGATTCACTTAATAAATTATAAAAATAATTTAATATAAATAAAAAGACAATTAGGAGACAAAAGAAATAAAGCAAAGGGTTAAAACGGCCGGGTGTCCTGGCGGTTTGCTAGGAACACACCTGGTATCTTGGGATCACTCCCTTTATCCCCTCCTGCTGCGAGGATTCTATGCATATTCAAAAACATGTCCCCTCCCTAGTTCTGCCTTCCTAGAATATGCTTTTGTACAATCTTTATTTTCTGCTGGTCAGCACTATCCCTGCTGGTCATCATTATTCTTGCTGGTCAGCATTATTTGAAGTTTGGTTTCCTTTCTTTTGCAAATGGTCACTTGCTGATAACCATCCAGGCCCGTCATCCTTCCCCTGAGGGCAGCTGGGCTTCATATCTTCTGCTGATAACAGTTTGAGCTCTATTGTTCTCTTGATAACAGCTTGGGCCCGTGTCCTTGCCCTCTGGGGTTTCCTTGCCTTGTACCCAGGAAAGTCTTTTAAACTTAAGACTTGTTAGCAAGAAAAAAAGTACATACATAGCTAAAAAGTATTTAATATATAATATTCATCTGCGAAAGCCAATATCACAATATAAATTTATAACAAAACTATTGATGAATTTCTCTATTGCACAGTCTGGAGCAATTAAGGAACAGGCTCACAGCTGCTCCACTAGTTGCGAGTCTCTTGCAAAGAGCTAACACAAAAGCTGATTACATTTCCAGAAAGAACTGCCAACTTTTAGTTCTCCTCCAATATTCAGGATGGATATTTGGAAGATCAGTTGCACCTGAATTACTATCTTGGAAATAAATTCACTTTGCTTGTTTAATTATCATGTATTCTAAACCAAAGCAGACATCTCTTTGTTCTGAGTAAGCTCTTCCTCTTTATCTATGTACCCCTTTTCTGCCACCCCAGTCATTAGATGAAAAAAAAAAGAAGTAAAATAAATAAGACAAAAATACCTGGACACTACGGAAATTACAACTAGAGACTTGCAGAAGCAGTTGTTATTCCGGGTAGTCATATTCCAAAAGTTACAAAACAGATTTGAAATTATTCTCTCTTTTTCGAAGAAAAGTGGGGGCCATGTGGAGTTGATCAAGAAAGCCTCTTTGCTAAGGGAACACCAGCATTGAGCTGTAACTTCCATAGAATTTTTTTGTTTGTGGTTTTTTGTTGTTATTGTTTTGTTGTTGCTGTTGTTGCTGTGTTTTGTTTTATTCTGTTTCAGTGTCTTATTTTTTGCTAGCTGTCATTCAGGATCAGACTGAAGTAGTGCCAACAAAAATGCTTGGAAGCTCTGCTCATGCATTTTACCTATTGATAACTACAAATCTGTTCTACAGTTTACAATTTAATTTACAAGTGTAAACCATATGTGACAATGCTAACTTTCTGTTGAAGCCCCACCTTTCTACAACTTAGAACGCTGAGAACTGCAATTTGAAGGTTAAACAGTCAGCTTTTGCACAAGTAAAAAAATGGTAAAAAAAATCTGGTTTCAATGTGTTCTCTTTACCTCATAGCTTTAATCCTTTTACTATTGCTGCAGAGAAGAAAAGGAAAAGTGAAACATTCTTCAGATATGGGACTTTGTATTTTTTATTTCATGTAACTTGATGGCAGATCTTGAATAAAAATTCCTTCTGATTAATCCACAAAGAAGAATGAGCTTGACCTGATGTTGATAAAACATCTTAACTTTCCCCTTATAAATGTCAAGTTTTCATGGAAAAGACTGCTCTTGATATTTGGATACTTGATATAAAAGAAGGTGTTGCAAACTTCTCCCTGCTCCCTCCTCTCTGCTTCAAGAGAAATACATTAGAATACACTAGAAATCGAGTTCTGTAAGAGGTCATGAACAGTAACAGCATGAATCATCATCAGGATGCTTAGAGAATTTGGAACTCAAAAATTCTATGGCTGGAAGCATTTACAAAATTGGAGAACTCAAGTGACACAACTTGAGTCATCCAATGCATCACTCCATGTAGTGCAGGTTAGTCATCAGATGTGTGTCTAACTTACATAAAACAGGAACCTAATTCAAATTACTGAGCTGTACCTTGGTGTGGTTTGAGTCTATCAGAATCAAGTCATCCAGAAAATTAGTTCAACAGACTCTATAGAGGTAATTTCTTCAGACTGAAAATTTCCTTCCTGTCCATTATTGAGCAAGATTTATTATTTATTTTTTATTTTTTATTTATTATTTATTATTTATTATTTATTATTTAATATTTATTTTCTTTAAAAACAGATTTCTTTATAGAACACTGAGCTCTATGGATTAAAATTGCTAAAATGTTGCCACTTCAGTCATCTTTTATTCATACTTCTGAAAAATACTATTATAATGTACTTCAGTACAGCTGGCTTGAAAACAAATTTCCCATCCATAGTTTGATAGTAAGATTTTAAAAGTCTTTCCTTCAGTTTTTTGGTCCCTGACAACAATATTCAACTAAACCAGAAACAAATTATACATTTTCATTGACAGTTTTTCAAGAAGTGTGAATATTTTATTTTCATCTTTTATTCAGAGCTTATAAAATTAGATTTAGGCAAAAACCCTACAGAGCACAAAACTTTTATATTCAGTAAGAAGGAAAGAAAAAGAGTCCAAAACCTCCCCATACAAAAAAAAATCAATCCCTGTAATACTCATCAGCTTATCTGCTGTACTCTTTCAATGGATTGTGCTTGTGCTTTAAGATTACTCTTTACTGGACAAATACATTAATGACTTTTTCTGCAATTCAGAGACAGTTTTTTTCTGCCAGTAGAAAAGCCAAATTTATTTTTCTTTTTCTTTTTCTTTTTCTTGCAAATTGACAAATTTCTGATTTACTAATGGTATCAATTAAGATCAGAATATGGCAAATTGCTGTTGTGGTTTGACACTAGCCAAATGCTAGGCACCCATGAAAGCCACACTGTCACCCTCCCCTGCTACAGCAGGGCTGAGGAAAGAAAATTTAAGGAAGGGTTCATGAGTTGAGATAAGGACTGGGAGAAAACATTCCAGAGGCAAAACAGGCTCAACTTGAAGATATAAAGTGAATTTATTACTACAAGATCAGAGCCGGAAAATGAGAATAAGCCCTTCAAACCACCTTTCCACCCCTCCCCCCCAAACCCCTCCCTCCTTCCTACCAACCATGCAGGGAGATGGGGCAGAGGTTTGGTCAGTTTGTCACCCACAGTTTTCTTCCACTGCTCAGCAGGAGAAGTTGTTTCCCTGTGAGACTGAGGTCCCTTCCCATGGGACACAGCTCTCTTCGAACTTATTCAGCATGGCTCCAATCTCACCAGCAGCAGTCCTCCCAAAACTGCTGTGGAGTGGGTCACTCTCCCACAGGGTGCAGTCCTCCAAGGACAGGCTGCTCCATCTTGGAAGCAGGGCCCCATCTCTCTACCACCTCACCCACAGGATGACAGCCCCTTCCAAACATCCACTCACTCAAGTAAGGTGTTGGAGGTGTGAAAAACGAGGTTCACTGGCTTAATAAATTATAAAAGGTTTAATACAAAGAAATTAGGAGAAAAAGATAATAAAACAAAGGTTTTAAACACTTTTAACCTGGTTAAAACCAGGCCGGGTGCCCTGGTGTGCTGCCAAGAACACATCTTTGGAACACCCCTTTTATCCCATCTTGCTCTAGGATTTTAATGCATATTCAAACTTTTCTAAGAACTAGTTTGCATAGCCACTCCCCAGGAATGCCTTTTTAGAGAATGCGCATTTGTTTTTAATATCTCATTTATCTTCTTTTTATTTGGGCTGGGGTTCCTTCTTCTACAGGAGGTGAGTGTTGATAGCAGCCTGGACCTCATCATCTGTTTCCTGGAGGTTATCTGGCTTTGTCCGGACAGGACCTAGTCCTAATGTTCAAAATTCTTCTTGACCTATGCCTAAAACTGGCTAGCAGGAGAAAAAGACATAGCAAAAGCACCTAACATATAACATGTTCATCTTAATACTTGCAAAAGCCAATATCACAATATGGATTTATTACAGAAATTAGGAGAATTTTTACCTTTTATTTTTTGTTTCCTCTTAGGGAATTTCCCCCATTTTTGTTGCTAAGGAACAAAGATGACCGGGTACTTAAGAGAGACAAAAGAAGTAGTCACAGCTCAGGGAAGGGGTGCAGGTGGCTAGTCTCTCTTCACCTGGAAGTTTCTCTGTCTTAAAAACGAGATTCACTTAATAAATTATAAAAAGAATTTAATATAAACAAAAGACAATTAGGAGACAAAAGAAATAAAGCAAAGGGTTAAAACGGCCAGGTGTCCTGGCGGTTTGCTAGGAACACCCTTGGTATCTCAGGAATACCCTTTTTATCCCCCCCTACTGTGAAGGTTTAATGCATATTCAAAGCATCCCCTCCCTAGTTCTGCCTTCCTAGATCATGCTTTTGTACAATTTTTATTTTCTGCTGGTCAGCATTTATTTTTGCTGGTCATCATTATTCTTGCTGGTCATCATTATTTTGGAGTTTGGTTTCTTTTCTTTTTGCAAATGGTCAGGGCAGATAACAGTCCGGGCCCATCGTCCTTCCCCTGAGGGCAGCTGGGTTTCATATCTTCCGCTGATAACAGTTTGGCCTCTATTGTTCTCCTGATAACAGCTTGGGCCCCAGTGTCCTTGCCCTCTGGGGTTTCCTTGCCTTGTACCCAGGAAATTCTTTTAAACTTAAGACTTGTTAGCAAGAAAAAAAAGTACATACATAGCTAAAAAGTATTTAACATATAATATTCATCTGCGAAAGCCAATATCACAATACAAATTTATAACATCTGGGAAGAGCGGAGATACCGAGAGAATTGGGCTGGGGTAAAAACAGAGCTGCTGCAGCCCCTCTCTCTCTTGCTCTCTCTGCCTTGGAGGAGGATGGTCAACCTGCTGCCTGGGGGGGCTGAATTTGCTGCTGCTGCCAGAGCTCAGCACGGTCCTGCTTCTTCTGCAGTGGGGTGGTGTCTTGGTTTAGAAGACAGGTGTCTGCTAGGGAGGGCAGAAGCCTCCCTTGGAATGAAAGCATGTAGACCCCCTCCCTCCTGTGAAAAACGAAGTTCGCTCCTGTAAAATTTTAAAAAAGTTTAATAAAGACAATAAGAGACATAAAGTAAAGCAAAGAGTTACGGCCGGGTGCCTTGGTGCGCTGCCAAGAGCACACCTGGTATCTTAGGGATACACCTTTTATCCCATCCTTGCTGTGAGGGGTTAATGCATATTCAAGCATGTCCCCTCCCTGGTTCCGCCTTCTTGGATCATGCTCTTGCACAGTCTCAGTTTCTGCTGGTCAGCATAATTTTTTTGCTGGTCATCATTATTCTAGCTGGTCAGCATTCTTTTGGAGTCTGGTTTCCTTTTTTCTGCAGATGGTCAGTTGTTGATAAGGGTCTGGGCCCCTCATCCTTCTTCTGA
>NW_005087770.1:37910-48432 GCF_000331425.1 Pseudopodoces humilis | reverse complement strand
GGGAATTGTAATAAATAGAGACCCTTTTGTTTGCCTAAACATGTAAGATACGATGCTTTGCAAAACTATGCTTTGTGTAATAGGGATGAGGTTGAAGGCTGCTGCTGACGTCTGTATAATTATGAGAACAGCCTTGCAAGCTCTCTTGAATTCCAGAAAGTTAAGCCACTCAGATAAGCCTTAAAAGGAGAACAGTGAGGAAAGGTCAAAAGAGGAAGACTCCTGATCTTCATCCTGCGACCACCAGAAGGCAGAAAGCGACCACCAGTGACCGGAGGCACATGCGCAGAGACACCCGAGAAAGGACACGTAACCCGGAAGTCGGACCACTTAAAAGGGAGAACACGGAAATCGGAAATGCGGCAGCCGAAGGAGCAGAGACTCCCCTGCCGCCCAGCGCTGATTTTTGCTTATTGCTTGCTTGCTGTAATTAATAAAATTTTTACCATATCACTCTCTTGAGTGCGTTCATAACAGAAAGGGCCTTGTTTTTAAGTTCTTCTTTCCTATGCTATACTATCTCCCCTGTTTCCCTGGCTGCAGCTGGGTGGACAGTGGTAACAGAGAAAACGGGATATAGAAATTATAGCAGTTGGCACCTATTTGTGGGGCTCTAAGAGACCCCCAAAAGCGGCTGGAAGCACACGTGTGTGTTTTGCAAGCCTGGACATGTCAACTACCTTGAAAAGCTATATCTCAAATATAGCCTACAAGGGAGAAATCGGTAGCTTTCTCAAGCCCAGAGAAAGTCGATTCACAAAGAAGTTTTTACCGCTCAGCAACGTAAAAGTGGTGAGTCACACCAGGTGGCGGGGAACACAAAAGCGGGGCGGAGCATGTCCCAGGCACAGCCTGCACAGCAGTGTGCATGAGCCGAGCCAGGATCAGCTGGGTGCATGCCCGAGCAGGCAGCTGTGAAAACCACAGGCTGCGCGAACGGCAGGGGTGTCTCCAAGGGCGGCAGGGAACAGCAGGTGTAGCGAGAGTGGTGGCGGGGCCAGTGGCAGCAGTGGCGGGGCCACCTTGGACCGTGTAATCAGTGGCCGCAGTGTAGAAACCCTTCCCTGCGCGGCACGGAGACTGAGCCATGGGCTCAGTGCGGAACCAGCCGCAGCACGTTACATGTGACAGCCGCACGGCACAGGCACACGGCAGCCATGGAACAGCTGAGCTTATCTTACCCCAGTGTGTGTGTGGGGGTGGCAGGCTGAGAGAGGTAAAAAAAAAAACAAAAATCAAAAAAAAAAGCCTGCCGCTGCTTGCTTAGTTGTTTTTGCAGTAAATCAAGATAAAAAACAAGTGGTGCTAACACACTGTTAATAGCAGAAATGGGGTCCAAATTGTCTATACAGCAACCAAATTTAGAATCCAAATTGCAAACATTTTTAAGTACTATAAATGTTAAAATTTCTGCAAAAAATTTAGAACACTTCATCTCATGGTTATCTCATAACATTCTACAGCTTGATTTATCAGAAGTAAATTCTATCTCTGCATGGGATCAAATTAGCAATTTTTTTAACACTTAAAGTAGAAACTCTAGACAAAAATGCTTCAAAATATCTCCCAGTTTTTCTTATAATTTGAAAATAATTGATTAACAGAGAAAAAGACATAAAAAACCAGCCACTGCAGTTTCCATTAGTTTCTCCTACTTCTTCCCCTAAACCCTTTGCCCCTGAACTGAAAAAGATACATGGAACAGATCCAGAAGCTCAGGAAATGCACTGTAATAATGCCATTTCTGGATCCATGTGTCTCATTCAGCCCCCCATCTCTGATAGTGTTGTGCAAGCTATCAGAGACCTTCTCCTGCACCCCTATATCCCAACTATTAAACCCCCCTACTCCCACATGGCTGGAATCCAAGATGGAGCTGGCAATGTGCCAGACAGCCATGTGGAGAAACCTCCCTCATATCTCACTCCCCCTTCCCATGACTCTTTCCACCCACTTCTCTCCGCCCAGTTACCCTACTCCTCCCATAACCCCTCCCCTCCCTCACACATTTCTCTTCCTCCTACCATACCCTGCCCAGGCATGACATCACCTTGCAAACCCGCCTCCAAATGTTGCAACTTTGCTCTCCACGTCCCCGCCCCCTGTCCCCACGGGGAGGAGGGGAATGAGAGGGGTGGTCCTACCCTCTGCTCCCATGGGGGGGAGGGGGAAAGGGGGTCCTGGCCCTGCTCCCCAGGGAGGGGAGATGTGTCCCTGCCCAGCCCCTGTGGGGGTGTGGGTAGGTCCCCCCTCCCATCCGGGAGTGAGGTGAGGCCCCCTGGGCCTGCTGGGGACGGGGCTGAGTCCCCTCATCAATCTGGTGGTGCAGCAGGGCCCACAGGGCCTGGTGGGCGTGGGGCTAGACAGGGAAACCCCAGAGATACAGGCTCTGGGGAAGATAGGGATATGCCTACAGCTGCACCTGTGATATTTACTGGTAAAAAAAGAACTAATAGACAATATCAACCTTTCTCTTACCATGATATGTGAGAGATATGCAAAATACAATGTGAATTTGGCAAAAATAGTGAAATACTAAAAAGAATGTTTAAAGCTACTTTAAAATCTCAGGAGTTAGTTCCTGCTGACCTCAAAGACTTCTTCAGGTACCTCCTAACCCCCACTGAGTTTGATTTTTGGGAAAGTTCATGGAAAAGGTCATTAAAAGACCTCCTAGATGAACTCAAGCAAAGCATGCAGGATACAAAAGATGCAGAAAATAATGAAATTATTTTTGAGCACCTCTGTGGGGAAGGGAGGTGGACCAAGCCTGAAGACCAGGCGCAGGTTCTAACAAAACCTATTTTAGATAAGATCTGTGATGTAGCAGAAAAAGCTTACAATAAAATACCTACACTTGAAACCCAAGTCAGTTATGTAATAATTAAACAATTTTCATCAGAAAGTTTTTTGCAGTTTGTCGACCGACTTAGAGCACATGTACAACAGGTACAAGAACCAGTAGCACAAGCAGAACTAATTAAAGAAACGGCTCAAAGAAATGCCAACGAGGCCTGCTGCAAAGTGATTTTAAATCTGCCCATCCATCCTCCACCCACCATAGCAGACATGATCCAGGCCTGCCCCAAGAAAGCAGATCTGTACAGTGCACACGACAAGAAACCAGGACCATTCAACCCAAGGACTGTAGCAGCAGCAACACCAGGGATGAACAGGCCACAGATGTCACCAGAAAAGCTACAGCACATCATCTGCTTCCAGTGCAAGAGGCCAGGACATTTCGCAAGGAACTGTCCTCAAAACCAGCAACAAGGGGAACACCAGAATGAAGCTGTAACCAATCAACAAAAATACTGAAGTCAAAGTGTGTTGCGGCGTGGGGTCGATGGTAGGGTGCCGCAACCTTCCCAGAAGGTTGAACTGGGGTACAGGCACCAACAACAGGGATGGACCATAGGGGACGCCTTAACCCTTAAATTATAGTGGCATCCCTCCAAGGGGGTTTACCACTCTCTGGGGCACGGGGCTCACAAATCCCCACAACTCCCCCTTTTTCATTTACTAAAAAGGTGTCTCTCATGATCCTGAAAAACAAACGTTTGAAACAACCCAAGATCATAACAACAACAAACACTATTACAAAGATTGAAAAAATGGTCCGTAGGATTGCAGCTGACCATCTTGGGATGCTCTAATGTCTAAGTAAGTCTTGCCACCATTTAGGAGTTTGTTCTTCTTTCAGTTCCTGTACCAAGCCTTTGATTTGATGGATTTTTCTGTGGATGCTCTCACTGCGCGAAGACAAATTCAGGCAGCACAGTCCATGAAACTCTTCACAGCCATGTCTATGCTTCAGCAGGAGGTAGTCAATGGCCACCCTGTTTTGCAGGGTGGCATGTCTGGTGGTCTCTTCATTGGCCACTAGATCACTTAAAGCAGCTGAAGTGAGGTTGGCCTGCTTTGAAAAACAACATCCCAGATGGGAAATCTCCCCGACGGCTTTTGCAGCGGCCACCCAGGGTAGGAAGACCGAGATCGCGACCCTCTTTGGCTCCGACCACTCATATAATTTACTGTCACAATTTTTGTTGAATTTTATTACATCTCTTTTTTGGCAGGCCAGATTAGTCTTTTTACACCAATCTTGGAGCAGCATGACATTTGGGGTGAGGATGGAAAGCTGGCCAGGTGTACATGGTCCCCCTTGGAGCTGGGATGGTAGACCGGCCCATGCCCTATCCCCGCAGATCAGGAACACCCCCCATAGGAGCACCCTGGGACGGCTCGTGGATGCGGATAGTGTAGGACTGGTATAATTACACCAGTAGACAGTATAATCTTTTTTAGTGGGGCTAACATCAAATCGGCAGATGGACTTCCGATAGCTAGAGGGCCTAAAGGGCCTTTTTCCCGGTGATACTCCTTGGGGTCTTTTGCTTTGAAGTAAAAATTTATGCAGTAGATGGCTATGGAGGACCCCAGTAGGTCTAATTTTTGGGGCTCCTCTGATGCATGTGGCAGAGTCCACGTCCATTTGTCCCAGGTGTCTACAGGGTTGGGTTCCTTGCCTGTGAACGGGTAGTCATGGGGTCTAAGTGGGAGTCCCACCAGACATGTGGACAGTGTGTTGTCCACACTGCCCATGCATAGGCACAGGTGCTCCTGCTTGATAGCCTTGGCAAGAGTCACCCAGACGTTCACTCGGGGCTGTGCTACCATCCACACATTCGCTGCTATTCCCAACAGCATCCAGCAAACCAGGATTTTGACGATTTGGGGCATGACAGGCAGGGGTGGACGGAGGGTGGCACATGTGGCAGTTTGAAGTGGCTGGCTTCCCAGATTCATTCCTTCGATGGTTCTGTAATGTTAAATAACAATTAACATTAAGTGGACAACTTGGGGCTTGCCTATCCCCACTTCACCTTTTTTCTCTTTCTCCCTGTCCATCCCCCATTAGTTCTTTAACCAAAGGCGTAGTTAGGGTGTGGGAGAATGCAAGTAAAAGGGGATTATTGGGAGTAGTCGTCTGAAAGGGTCCTTTGAAAGGTCTTGACTTCTCCGGTATCCTGTGCTTGGCTTTGGCTTCTGCTGACAGGTCAGCTACTTGGAGGCATTCCTGAAGGCTTGCGTTGACGTCGTCTCCAAGCATCTGCAGGCTCATTTTCAGGACTTTCCGTTGACTCAGCAGCATCATGAGTAGCATTCTCAGGTGCCATATTCGTTGGGGCAGTCCAAGGTTTAACATTTTTCTCAGGGAGCCACCTGTGTCCGGATGGTGTTGAAACACAGGCGTACCCCCTCCCCCAGGCGATCAAAGGGAACAGGCTCATTATTTGTTTGCTTTCCGGATCCTTGATCATCACCGGCGGCTTTTCCTCGAGCGTAGCTCTGGCTGAATTTGTAAAGTGCCGGAATATGGGGGGGGAAGGCTCCATGAATGAATTGTTTAAAAAGTTTATGGTGTAAAGAGCCTTGCAGAGTCTCTCAATCGGGGAACTGGTCTCTGTCACTCCCCGCTGTTGATCTAGGACCCACTTGAGGGTATGGTGTGCCCTCTCTACAATTGACTGTCTCGTGGGGGAGTGTGGTATGCTTGTCCCATGTTTCACCCTCCACTGGCTGAGAAACTCTCTCATCCGGTGGGACGTGTAAGCCGGGCCATTATTAGTTTTTATCTCTTCTGGGACACTTAGGGTGGCAAACGCCAGGAGGAAATGTTTGATGGCATCCTTGTTTTTTTCTCCCACATGGACTGAAGCGAACATGGCTCTTGAGAAAGTATCAATGGATACATGTACATACTTTGAACGTCAGAAACTAGTTACATGGGTGATATCAGTTTGCCACAATTGGCAACTATGGAGTCCTCTAGGGTTTACTCCTGAGCTCATTGAGGGCATCTATTATGACTGACAATTCGGGCAGGTCGCCGCAATGGCTTTTGCTTGATACTGTGAAAGGCGGAACATGTGGACTAGAGCGGGCACATTTTGGTGGTAAAAGCTGTGGCTGAACTTTGCTTGTGCAAAAACGTCGGGCAAATTGGCCTGCTGTACTGTCATGGCCAGAGTATCTGCCTTACAGTTGCCTTCTGTAATAAACCCAGGGAGGTCAGTGTAAGACTTCACATGCATTATATGACACGGTTGCTCTCGGTGGGATAGAAGGTAGGTCAATTTTGAGCAAGCGATATAAATTTGGGTTGGACACCTCCTTAAGTAACGAATGTTCTGTCCTGCTAGCTACCCCAGCGACATAGGCCGAATCAGTTACCAGATTGAAAGGTTCTTTAAACTTCTTAAAGGCTCTAACGATGGCTGCTAATTTGGCAATCTGTGGAGATGTCTCTACTATTTGAACATCCTCCTCTCACTCTTTTGTCAGAGGATTCTTCCAAGTCATTGCAGACTTGTGAAATCCTCCTGAGCCATCAGTAAAAACCGTTAGGGCCCTTAGAGAAGTTCGACTTTGCATTATTTTTGGTACCAAATGGAAGGCCGAATTAAAAAGCTTATGTCCTGGTTTGGAAACCGAAATTTGTCCTGGGTAACTATCCAGGGCAAATTGGAGAGGTTCATTAGTCTGGAGCAAGTTATTTAGAGCTCTGAAGGTCAATGGCATATAGATGCATGTGAAGTCATGACGCTGCCCGCCGCGGCCTGTCACGCCTGGGCTAGCTCTGCTCACTGGCCGCTGGCAGCGCCAGGACTGGGGAACGGTCTGGGAGCTGTTTTCCCCAGACCGAACCTTCAGAGCCTTTCTGCCACTCAAGGCTCTGCGGATCTTAGCATTGTGGGCTTCGGCGAGGAGATGGAGGAGACCCAGAGTCCAAGCAGCTTTCCAGGAACAGGATTTATTAAGGAAAAGGAGCGGTGACGGGACGAGGGCTGGAAAGGCACACAGGGACCCAAGGACTCTGAGCACTGAGCACTTCTGTGCAACACAATTTAAAGGAAGGAGGGTACAAACTCAGGAACCAATGAAAACACAGCTTGGGAGGAGTCAGAGGAGGGGTTTACAATATCTGGGACCAATGGGAGGAATACATGGGAGGGACGGCAGCTACAACACCAATGGGGCTTCGAGTAAAGGATGAATGACAGGGAACATACTGGAACAGAGGGCTGGGTTCACATTGACCGACAGGGACTAGGGGCAGGCTAAAGGTGACAGACAAAGAAGGTTCGGGAAAAAAGGGGAGGGGTTTACAAAACTGACAAGTGGGTAAAACCATTACAAATCATAGGGGGATAACAGCAGGAACAAACCATTCAAATTAACAACTAGAACAAACTAAACAGACTGCAACAAAGTCACACCCTGCCAGGGTGCGAAGGCATGCCCTTGCCTTTGCAATGAGCTGAGCCATCAGCTTCTGTGGCGTGGTAATCGTTTTCGTGGGTTGATGATGGGGGAAGACTCATTCAGTGATTACAAGGGGGTCTTTCAGTCTTGCATCCCATTGGAAAATGAATCTATACATCTTGGGAGACTTACCCAAGAGGATGAATTGGAAGGGAATGGCTGGATCTGCACAGTGGGCTTGACGCGATGATAAAGCATCCTGGACTTTGATGATAGATTCTCGAGCCTCTGGTGTGATAAGACAAGGTGAGTCGAGGTCTTCACTCTGTCCCACGAGGTTAAACAGCGGGGCGAGGTCTTCATTTGTGATCCCCAGCAGCAGACGGACTCAGCTGATAGACCCACATAGTTGATAAAGGTCGCGAAGGGTCTTTGGGTCATCTTTGATGGCAATCTGCTGGGGTACGACTGTCCATTCACCGATCCAGAGTCTCAAGTAGGTCTAGGGGTATGTGCACTGGATTTTGTCTTCTTGGATCCGAAATCTAGACCCTTCAATATACAGTCATGTCCAGATAGGTTTGGTCTTTTGCACAGATGAGGATGTCATCCATGTAATGATATATAATGGCTTCAGGAAAGGCCTTTTGAATGGGGGAAAGGACTTGTGCCACATACTACTGGCAAATTGATGGTGAATTTTTCATCCCCAGGGGGAGGACTCACCAGTGGTACCGTTTTAGAGGGGCTTGTCGGTTCAAGGATGGGACTGAAAAGGCAAACTGGGGGATGTCTTGAGGATGGAGGGGAATATTAAAGAAGCAGTCTTTAATGTCTATGACAGCTAGGCCCTAATCACGGGGCAACATGGAGGGAGATGGTAAGCTAGGCTGCAGGGGGCCTATGTCCTCAATAACTTCATTTATCCGTTGGAGGTCATGGAGGAGCTTTCACCTGTCCTTGCCCGGTTTCTTGAGGACAAAGACAGGGGAGTTCTAGGGGCTATTTGTTGGGACGATATGGCACTTGGAGAGCTGCTCCTCTACAAGGGACTCGAGAGCGTGCAATTTTTCTACTGATGGGGCCACTGGTCGACCCACACCGGGGTATCCGTTTTCCAAGTGAGAGGTGGGATTGCATGCTCCACAGTGGCCCCAATCAAAAATCCCGTGCTGGAGGAAGGATTTCCAATCAAGTCCCCCATTGAGACAGCAGGTCTCTGCCCTATAAATTGATTCCCAACCTTAACACGAAAGGCCTGATAGTTGCAATTCAGCCTTCTGGTCTCTCCACAATGATATTAAGTTTGGTCCTCATGGAGGCTGCCGCCCCCCTATTCCCTAGACAACCTCGGCTGCTGGGATGAGATTCTAGTCTCTTGGCCACTCGGAGTGGTAGATGATGGCGATATCCACCCCGGTGTCTGCCATCCCTGAAAAATAAAAAGTCTTCCCCTTATAGGACAGGCCACACTCTTCACCCCCATAGTCTCCACCCAGCATGCCATAGGGTTAACGTGGTCCATGTCTGAGCAGCAAGGTAGTAGGAAGGCTTGTGCAATTGGTATCCCCTTATTCAGGAACTAAGGGAGATCCAAGCACATGGCGGTCACAAAGATTTCATTCCCCGGGGCAATGGTTTGCACTTCAGGGAGTATGTGAAGAGAGTCCGGTCCATTAATAACATCCCCAATAACATCATGAGGGCCATCCGGAGGACCATACTTCCTTGTGGGAATCTTGTGGAAAACCTCATTGTCAAACTGTATAGACAGGTCACTCACCAACTGCCTGCATGAGCCCGCCTGGATGTTACGGTAGGTTTCGGCAACCCAGCGTTCCTGTTCCGTGGAACTACTGATGGTACTTGATTCTCTGGAATCATGGGCATCGTGGGAGGGAACGGCCTGGCATTTGGTGTCAGCGTGGGGCCATCCCACGCTCTGCTAGGAGTTTCCCGACCGCCATTGGTGGTTGTTTGTGCGGCGAGGCTTGTTGTGCTCCGGGCAGTCTTTGATGTAATGGCTGGAGTCACTACAACCAAAACAACAGCACTTTTCTTTGGAGGCCATGAAGGCTTCCGCTACCCCTTTTGAGACTGTCACTGCCACTATCTGCTGTTGATGTTAATTTAGAGCATGCCTCTATCATTTGATCCAGGGTAGGTTCAGGGTCGAGGGGAAGTGCCCTTAAGACTTTGCGGCAGTCTTGATTGGCATTGACCATTGCCATTTTGCATATGAGCTCCTTGCGAGCTTCAGTGTTATCAATCTGCTGCTCGATAGAGGCTTTTAGTCTTTCAATAAACTTCAGAGAAGTCTCATTGGGGCCCTGCTTAATATCCATAAAATTCTGTTGTGGGGTGGCATCATCTGACGTTTGTAACAACGCAGTTTCAGCAGCGTTTTTGTATCTTCAAGGACGATTTCTGGGATGTCCTGGGCTTGGTCGTTTGGTTTCTCCCAGTTATTCTCTCCACTCATATGGTCCATGGTTAGCCTTGCTTTTGCTTCATCTTCTTTGTATGTCTCTAGCTGCGCCCTAAGCAGTTTTTTCTACTTCCTCTCCCACAACAGATATTCCGCAGAGGAGAGAAGGAAAGATATTATGTTTTTAATGTCATGTGGCACCATGGTTTGAGCCGAGAGGGTAGCTTGCAGGAGATTTTTAAGATAGGGGGACCCACACCCATAGTCTTTGGCAGCCTTGCAAAGCTCTTTGAGTTGTGAAAATTGAATGGGCTCCCATTTGGGGTTCCTTCCTCTTTTATAAACGACTGGAGCCGCAAACACGGTGATACTGTCCACCAGGTCCCAGTTGTTCTCTTTTGTGGCTCGCCTTATTATCGCTGCCCACCTATCTTCAGGTTCTGAATTGGTGTCTGAGGAGTCATTACTCTCTTCCTCCGAAGAGGGCGTAGAGTGAGTGGTTGGGGCATGATGCTCGTGATGAGCTGGGGCTGTTTGTTTTCTTTTGGTATTGGAGGCTAAGATGGCCTCCTGCTGGTTTTCCAAGGCCCCACTTCCGGATCTGGTGACGTGGGAACCGGAAGTGGTGGCGTGGCAACCAGAAGTGAGCAGGTCACTCGGGGAGGAGAGACTAACTGAAGGAGTGGAGCAACCAAAGGAAGGGGAGGGATCCGGGGCCAGAGGGGGAGGTGCAACACAGGGGGAGTAGCTCGACACAGTAACTCTCATCGAGGCGAGAGGGGTGGAGCCCAAAACGGGGGGGGGGGGGGGGGGGGCCCACAGGGG